>WOXC01000976.1:0-206271 GCA_011680675.1 Gymnobelideus leadbeateri
TAACCTTAAGACAGGACTCTTTCACAGGAGGCATCTCCAGAGACAGCTGCCTCCCTCCCTTCCTTGCTGCCAGAGGGTGGGAGCAGTGATCATCTCTGTCCATGGCCCCTTTTCTCCACAAGAGTCGGTTTTGCTCTTAACTCTGGTCTGACCAGAGATGCTAGCACATCCCTTTCAACCTCAGCTCTCTTCCCCTGTGAGAGAGAAGTGGTGGCTGACGTACAGGCCATCACCTGTCATTGATGGTCAGCTGGGTCTGACCAGAAGAGGGGAGCTTTTTTTAAAGGCTTCCCTCTTTCCTCTAGTTCAAAGGGCAACCCAAACATCTATTTATCTCTCTTTGATGATGACTCCCAATGGGGTAATGAGATGTCACATCACCCTCTTTTCTTTTGTGAGGATTGAACTAGATCTTATTGAATGAGAAGGCCACCCACTTGGAAGTTAGAGTTATGTTAACTCTTCCAAAGAGAGTGATAATCATTTCATGAGTAACTATGCCACCATTAATTCATCCTTACTGAGTGGCCAAATGTACCCCAGGTATTGCCCTAGTGGCATGAGAGGGCTGGATCTTTGCAGAGACACACCCAAAGCAGCCACACTGTCTCGGGGGTAACTTGAGAGAGGCAGTGGGGTCCAGTGGAAAGGTAACTGATTTGGACATCAGAGGGCCTGTGTTTGAATCATGCCTATATCACCCACTCCCTATAAGACTTTTCAGCCCCCTGGGCCTCAGTTTCCACATCTGTGAAATGAAAGGGTTAGACTAGTTGACCTCTAAGGTCCTTTCCAGTGCTGTCTGTGACCCTGTGACATCTCCTTGGCATAGTCCGTTGCTTATAAAGAGCCTTTGAGGACTTTAAGGGCCAGGTGTTGTTTGGCTACATCTGTCCTGGAGGATTTGTAGTGTAAGTACCCAGGTAAGTGTAGCTTTTTTTCCTTCCTTTGAGAGATAAAGAGCAGAGCGAATCCCAGGCCGCTGCCATGTGGTCAGGTCTGAAGATAACTGTGGTAAAACTGGAACTGCAGCTCCCCGGGCCAAGCCCTCTTCCTACCGCTGGGCCATTGACAACCTGCCTTCCTTCTTCCCATCACCAGGTTAATCGATATTGCCCGGAAACTAGATAAAGCCGAGCGAGAGCCCCTGCTGCTGTGTGCTCACTACTTCAAGAAGCTGGACAATCCTGGCTACGCGGCTGAGACCTACCTGAAGATAGGGGACCTGAAGTCCCTAGTGCAGCTTCATGTGGAAACTCAGCGTTGGGATGAGGTGAGGACATTTATGTGGAAACTCAGTGTTGAGAAGAGGTGTTCCGGGTGCCAGGGTGTTGGTCGAGACTGTGGAGGGCCGCCTCAGCTGTCCTCAGCCGAAGGAGCTGCTGGGGGAGGAGGTAGATGGGGCTCTGCCGGGTGGGACAGGGGAGCAAATCAGTGGCCTAGGTTGAGGGTATTGGGCTTTGCCACTAACTGTGCAGTGCTGTGCAAGCCACTTCCCTTCCTGGCCTTAATTTAAAAAAATTAAGTGGTTGTGGCTGCCTGGTTTCCATAGCATCCTCTTTTGAAGTTTCTTGCCTGGGGGCTATACCTGTGTTGTTCATGAGCCAGAAGCACCCCCACAGTTCTCAGGCACAGGCTGGCTTCCTGGCCCTCTCTGACCTTAGCGTCTCTGCTCTATTTGCTTGGGGGAGGCAGGGATGAGCAGAACCAGGTGTGCCTCTGGTGCCCTGAAACCAGCTGGATTTGCTCCTTTGCACGCTCCAGTGTCCTGCTTTGACTGCTCCTCAGAAGCTCTTGCCTGTGGATGAACATGGACATTTCCTGGCTCTGTGTAGTTCTCATCTGCTGTCCACCTGATCCCATTTGGTGGAGTCAGGGGTCTAGAGTCAGGGAGAAAGAGCTCATTGAGTTCGATTGATAAGCCGACTTTTCAAGAAGCATAAATTATGGCATTTTGGAGCCCTTCCATCCAGACTGCATCAGGCAGTTCTTGGTTGCCTTGTACAGTTTTCTGCTACAGCTTATTTGTGCTTGACTTATTCCTTTTCTTTAAAAATGAGTGGTATGTCTGGAGCGGATGCCTTGGTATCTGATGTTTCAAAGGCAGAGAGAATGGGCAGAGGGCAGGATTGGGTGGTTCTGATTCTGGGACTTGGGAGAAATGGCTAATCTGGCCCCTACAGCATTGAGGCCACAGTTATCACTCAACAGATAATAAGCAGCGATGAGGATAATGTCAATTATATTTCCTTAGGTGTCAGATTCAATTAAAAGAAATCTGTTTTCAGCACTACCCAAGCCCACGCAAGCCCTCAAAATAAAACGTTTCCGATTTGGTGCAGCTTCTGTGGTCCAGAAACAGCCTGTGTTGTTATTGAATCCAGTCTTCTGCATATTGCTGTTAATTGCCTTTTGTTTTCAAAGAGCCTGTTTTGTTTTTGCCTTTCTGGAGGCAGGGAGGAGAGGAAAGAGCCCCTCCCCATGCCGGGTGTCATGCTGGAGAAATCTGACAGCTCCATAATTAATTCAGCCAAGTACAGTGTTTGCACAGGACAAAGTAAGCTGATTCATTAAGAACACATTTGCTCCTTCTTGTAGGCCTTTGCTTTGGGTGAGAAGCATCCTGAGTTTAAGGATGATGTCTATGTGCCCTATGCCCAATGGTTGGCAGAGAACGATCGCTTTGAAGAAGCCCAGAAAGGTAGGCTGGCCCATCAGAGCCATTGCTAGTAGCAGAAGTCCAGCTTTCAGACTTGGCCTTGGCTCTCCCACCACCTTCCCCAGTGCCATGGATTTCATCATCCAGAGATGTTTTTAGTGGCAAAAACCTGAATTCCCTCTTGGGTTCTGTTCTTGGCTCTGCTTTGAACCGTTTCAGCACCTTTCCTACAGAATGGGTGTCCTCCGGGTGGTACTTGTGGAGATGGGGCGATTTTCTGTTCTCAGAAGCTTCAAAAGGGGGCTTATCCCAGGACAGTGGGGTGGCAAGAGATCCTGAGAGAGGAGAACTAGAATGATAACCACCGCTGTTCTCTTGAAAATGGGTTCACATTCTATCCCACAGCATCTCATCTTGGCTTAGACACATTCAGGAGCAGTGCCTGTCTCCTTACTTCACAGAGGGGTTGTGGGGATGTGAGAAGGAGTGACTGAGTGGTTTTGAGGCATTCTGAAGGACAGAGTGTTCTCTCAGATGTAAGCACTTCCAGAGCACCCAGTTGCTGAAGTATCTGCATGTTTGGGCAAAACATATCAACCTATCCATCTGTCTGTCTCTGCATTTCTAAGAATCTATCACCATAGTAACTTGGTGCTCAAATAAGACACTTGAGGCAGAATTGGAACAAAGACAAGAGTCTCTTTCCTTTCCTTAAAATGAATGTGGACGTTGTAAGTTCAGAGGGCTAGGGGAATTGTCATGGGTGGAGGCATTCCATCTGTGATGCTCAGGTGAAAAGCCTCTCTTAGAGAGTGTTCTTGCTTGGTACCCACAGATTTTGATGTAGTGTCTGACCCAGCTTTTCATGGACCAGGATCCCAAAGATGCCTCAGATAAGGACAGGCAGGAAAATAAGCTATCAAGCTCAGAGGCCCAGACCTTCAAGTTTTGGCTTAGCAACTAGGTAGATTAGATGACCTGGTGGAAGTTTAACCCCTGTGTGAAATCTGACATGGAGTGGTTAGAGTGCTAGTCAGTTTAAAAGATCCCTTAGTACTGAGCTGTCTGGCCAATCTTATCTAAAAGCTGGGTGCTGTTTCTCCCAGTTACAGAAGAACCACTCGCTATACATGGGGGATGGGGCCCTTTCATTCCTGGTCTTGATAGACAGAGGCCCTGGAGGTGCCCCAAAAGGGAGACAATGACTCTAGAGGCTTTTTATAGATGCAGATGTAGTTGAAACAGCAGCAGACTGGGATTCCCCATTTTTGGGGCCTCTGTACCCCGTTAAATGCCATTTCAGCCACTTGATTGCATCACTCACTCTGATGTTTTGCTTCCTGCAGCATTCCACAAAGCTGGCCGTCAGGGTGAGGCGGTCAAAGTGTTGGAACAACTCACTCACAATGCTGTAGTCGAAAGCAGATTTAATGATGCAGCATATTATTACTGGATGCTGTCCATGCAGTGTCTTGATATAGCTCAAGGTAAGTAAATAGGAGAGGGCAGGCCTGTTTCACCTACCCCCACTCCAGCATGGAGATAAACATCTAATGAGCTATAACATTTTAATTAAAACCCAGGGCTTGTTTATTGCCTGTACATCTAGAACCCTGTGTTGAAGCATAATCTGACATGCCATCTTTTTCCAGTTTGCCTGTAAGCATTCACAAATACCTGAATGCCATGCCGAGGTTATAGCCGAGAGCCCTTGCCCTGCTAATTCAGAACATTTCCTTCCCCAGGAGGGACCTGTAGCTGCAGCCATCTGAGCAGTTTTTATTGTTTTTTTTTTTTTTAGTAAAAAGAAAAGCAAATCACATCTAATAACACTGGAATTTTTTATTTGGCTTTTATGGGCTACAGAGAAAAATTGCTGCCTTCTAGCGCTGGTGCTGTTGTAGTAGGTTTCTCATAAAAGGATGGCTCTGAATGAATGGTGGTGTTCAGGGAAGGAATTCTTCTCCATTAGGCTAAGAACAAAGCCAGTGATTTGCCCATGCCCTCTCTTGCTCTGCTACCTTTGCATTCAAGAGGGGAGGCACAGAGCGAGGAGGGACAGTGTGACAGTGGATGATGTTGGATATTGCCCCTCCTGCTGCCCAGACAAGCCAGCTCCTTCTGCTTATTTCTTTCTTTCTTTTTTTTTTTTTTTGTTGGAGGGCAGTTGGGGTTAAGTGACTTGCCCAAGGTCACATTCCTTCTGCTTATGATGCCTTCAACTTGTCCCTATCACAGCAGGCACTGTGTTGAATGGACATGATGAGGGGTACTCTGTTGGTCAGTTGGTGCTGTGCTGTGGTCATTCTAGCTGGGACCCCTTCCCTAGTTTGGGCTTCTCTCCTGCTACATCGTTAGCCTCAGGGTCAGCCCTCAGAGAACTAATTATGTCAGCAGACCTTCTTGTGTGCCCGTGGTCCTCTTCTCCCGCTGTGCTTGAGTTGAGGGCGGCTGATCAGACTTCTCCTTCTTGCCTCCGTGCATGCAGCAGATGAAGGGCAGAAGGAGGAGATGCTGGTCAAGTTTCACCACTTCCAGCACTTGGCTGAACTGTACCATGTCTACCACTTCATTCAGCGCTACACGGTGAGGCTGCTGGTGGGTGGGGCTCATGGGATGGGGGCTCTGTTCAGCTTGAGATGCAGGGAGCTGCTGAGTAATGCCGGCTGCTTTTTAACAAAGTACTCCTTAAAAGTCTTGTGTTGGTTTTGTTCCTGCTAGAGCTCTTCATTGGTATGTAGCTAGAGTCTAGTGCGAGTCAGTCACTCAGACCATCCTTAAAAGTGCTGGCTTCTTGTGTTTCTAAAGGTTCCTAAAGATGCAAATTCCATGTCAACCCCTCCATTGTTTAATTCCCCTCCCCTCGAGAAATCTTCAAGTCTAACCAGAGTCTTAGGTTTGAGGCCCAGCAGTGCCCCTTACTTGCTGTAACCTGGGGCGCGTTACTTTATGAGCACATCAACGTGTTTTTCCTCCGTTTTCTTTGTAAAATGAGATGGTTGGACCAGGTGACCGGAGGTCCCCACTAACATTTTATGAATCTTTTCATTTTCAGCCCATTTCCTTAACGTTGTCTTTATAACTACCTCCATTCCTCCTCAACTTCTTGGATTTTTCCTAAAGATTATATTTTTTTGCATCTCTGATCGTTTTGGCTCCTCCTATCTGTCCCTTCCTCAGTTCTTACATGTTCTTGTTAAAGTGTGGAGAGCCAAACTGGACAACTGCTTTTCTTGTAATTACTGTGTCCTAGGAAAGTGGGCCAAGGATTGACCTGAGACCTTGACAGCACTGGTGTCCTTGAAACCCCCATTAGGACCCTGGGCCCTGAGGAATTCTGATCCCTTTTTCCCGTTTCCCCTGTCAGCTGCCACAAGTCTCTCTCCCCTACCAAAGGTTCCACTGTGGGGGGTCAGGGGTGGGTAGGGGAGTCACCAGGCATTCATCTGAACTCGGTAGATTCTCAGAGACTGATGTCCTCATTTGATTCAGTAATCATTAATTAAGCTAAAAGAGATGCATTCCCTGCCCTTAAGGAGCTCGTCTCACCTCTGGATTGGCATTATTTCATTAAGTGGTAAAAAGAAATAAGATTTGTCATTTTGTCACTTCCTTATCACATACCCAATAAATGTTCTTCAGAATCAAGTCCAACAACCAGCATTTATTAGGCACTTATTCTATGCCAGGCACTGTTCTGAGTGCTTGGGAATATGATCGCCGACAGACACTTACTGTGTGTCTACTTTGTGCCCTGTTCTAGTCACTGTTAGGTGTAGCAAGTGCCACCCACTTGGGTCCTGGGTGACCTGAAGTGCTGACCCAAGGATGGGCTCCTCTTGTGCTGGGGGAGGGGCTCTGCAGCAGTAATAGGGTCCAGTAAGGCACATCCTTTCTCCCAAACTAGCATTCGAATAATGTGGCCGAAGGCTGTAAAGGGACAGCCCAGTCCCTTCCTCAAAAACCCAGAGGACAGGGCTAATGAGAAAGGTGACACTTAATGCTGCCAAGTTAGAACCTGATTTTGATGCCCAGTTTTAGCCTGGCAATGAAAGCAACCTCAGGATAGAGGTTTTTATTAGAACTTTTTTTTGGAATTAAGTTTTTTTCTTCAATTAAAAAGCATTTATTTTCTCTCTTTCATACTTCCCTCACTTAGAAAAAATTACAGCAAAATTCCCAGGGTAGAATTAATGCAATATTTCACTTTCTTATGGCCAGCACTGAGTAGAAAAAGTAGGGTAGTTAGAAATTCAGTAAACATTTATTAAGTACCTACTATGTTCCAGATAAGCCCTTGGAAAGACAGTCTTTGCCCTCAAGGAGCTTACAGTCTAATGGGGAAGCCAAGACACAAAAGGAAACAGGAAGGGTCCCCCAGGGGGTACCTGACTGGGACCATCATGTTCTGGGGAGTTCAGACCAAGCAGAGTTGCTGATGGAAAGTGCCAGTGAACTGGAAAGATAGAATATAATATAGTAAACTTTAAAAAATTCAGATCGATTTGGGAGAAGACCTTGAAACTTAGTGAAAAGCCCAAATTATTGAATATTTTATAAAGGAACATAGTTGTATTACTATCTAAAGGCCACCGCAGTTACGACTAATTGCTAGCCAGTGTGTTTATGTAGGGGCTTTAGCCTGGCTTACTTGCCTCAGTCTTATTTAAAGCATAATCAGAAGCATATATGTACTTACAACCAATGGGCCAAATTCCTTCAAAATGCTTTGTTTCCAGTCGGTCAAGCTGCTCTCTCCTTAAAACCTTATTTAGAGGACAGATTTGCCTTCCCTTCCCTACCTTTCTTAGGGCCGAAATAGAATTCATCACAGCTTCTATTGAATTATCTCAGAATTCTGACAGGCCATGGATTTAACCAAGAAATTTAACTCTCTTCTCCCCCCCCCCCCCTTTTCTTGCTGCAGGAGGAGCCCTTCAGTTTTCATCTTCCTGAAACCCTTTTCAACATCTCTAGATTCCTGCTTCACAGCCTGTCTAAGGAGACACCCTTGGGTATCTCTAAAGTGTATCCTTGCTGTATGGTTCTAAGCAAAGCTCCGCCTCACCCCCTAGCCCTAATTGCCCATAGCTTTTTCTTTTAGAGCACTTTGCAAACAAAACCATTTATCTTTCCAGCAGCCCCTGAAGAGAGTGAGCAAGCTAGCCTTAGTCCTGTTTTATCACAGAGAATCAGCCAGGGAAAGGAAGGTGTCTGTACCAAAGGGGGAATTAGCGCAAAAGGACCTCAGTTCTGGCCCCTGGGGAGTGCCCAGGGCTTCTGGAATCTTTGGTCTCTCTGCCAGTGTCCTGCTGAGGAACAGCACGGGAGCCATCAACATTCACCTCCACAAGCATTTGATAAAGACTTCCTCTTTACAAGGAGCACCCAGAGCAGAGGTCTTCTAGCTCTGGCTAAGATGTCAGTCTTCCTCCTGACCTTAAGTTGACCACCTGACCTTAAGTCCCGCCCCCAGCCCCAACTGAACCTCTCAGTACCTCTGAGACCATCCCCTACAAATGAGTTGCTAATTTGCATCAGTGGAGGGAAGTTACACACTAGGAATTCCTGATACCGTTGAAATCATGTGTCCACATCTCTGTCTCCCTACACCTATGATCTGTCTGTCTGTCTGTCCATTTAAATGCACCAGTAATCTGGTCATTGATGGAGACCTAGCTGAGCCTCCTCATTACATGCAGTTCTCCACAGAGGATCTCTGTCTTATGCTGAAGGCCTTGTTCTAGGTTTCTTTGTTTTTCTGCATTTATTCAGTTTTAGTGCATCCCTTAGGTTAGCTCTTGTCCCTTTCCTTTGCAACATTCATCATATCTTTTCCAATTATAAATTCATTTCAAGAATGATATCCCTTACACCATGTCATTCAGACTTTCTTCATCTGCTACATCCTACAAAACAAAATACTCTTATGCACAACAGATAAAAATAATTGGGAGAACTTACAGGGAAGAGGGTCTTGTGCTGGGAGGAGTCTCATATAGGCTGGTTCTTTGACCCTTGTCAGCCAGTATTTACTGAGTAACAGACGTTTCCTCAGCACTGTATTTAGTATTATGGAGGACACCGAACAAGACAGTTCTTGCCTGTGAGGATATTACCATCTAAGAGGACAGACAAGATTAATCCCCATGAAATAATTAAGAAATGATCTAAGTGTGTGTTAATTAAGTTTTAATTTGTGGGACACATCTGTCGAGTGCTAGAGGAGTTCAGAGATGAGGGACTCAATGAAATAAGCAAACCAGGAAGGCTTCCTAAAGGAGGTGCTGTTGGTGTGTGAGGCCTGAAGGCTGGGTAGGATTTGGATAGGAGGAGAGGAGCAGGGAAAGCATAGTCCAGGCTTTGGTGGAGGGAGTAGCATCATCAAAGACACAAAAGGCTGAGATGAGTGTGATTGGTCCCAGGGAATAGTGAGCAGAGCATGGGGCTAGAATAGGAGGGCAGTGGGTGACGAGGTGGCACAGGCAGCAATGAAGCCCCATCATGGAGTCTCCCAAGGCAGGCTGCAGAGCTCACAGGGACCCAAATGGAGACACCATGCAGGAAGCATCAGGGTGAGAAAGATGTCGCTCATGGGCCAGGTCTGGGAGCCCGTAACTCACATGGGACTGAGAGGTGCAGGCAGAAGACCCTCCCAGTCCTGATCCAAACCAAATATTTACGACCTGCTCTGGGCCAGGTCATCCACGGCTGACCTGGAATCACACTGAGGCAAGCGCACAAGGCATCGTCTGTCCTAGCCTTGAGCCAGCTTCTCAGTCTCTGCCAGAAGGCTGGGTCATGAGCCATTGCTGAGTGCAGTAGAGACGTTCTGGTCTGAATTTAGGGAGCAAGATGAACCTTAAGGAGGCCAAAGAACTCTTGTGGTTAAAATATTAATGGAAAATGCACTGTCTTTATCTCTGGAAAAAATCGTATGCCTCTGCATCCGAGAAATACATTTACATCTTACAAATGTGCAAACGCATTTCTCAAGCTTCTACCCACACCTTCCTGGCACTGGGAAGAGCCGAGCTCTGATGCAAAGCTCGATTCAAAAGTAACCCTTGGTTACCTCGCCTCCTTTCTCCTCCTCTTTCCTCAACGTGATTACAGAAATACGTTGTTTGCCCTGGCCAAACAGAGCAAAGCTCTGGGAGCGTATAAATTGGCTCGTCATGCCTACGACAAATTGCAGGGTCTGCAGATCCCCACGAGGTTCCAGAAATCCATTGAGTTGGGCAGCCTGACAATCCGCTCAAAGCCCTTTCACGATAGTGAGGTGAGTGTTGGCGAGCACTCACGGCTGTCATCCCTCTGGCTGCCTGGTGACCGTACCAGTCAGCCTAGCCCTGGCTCCATGACTTCCTGTCTGTCTGCACATTCAGTTTGAGATCTGTGTTGGTTTCTAAACATTCCCCAAGGATTCATTCTGCCCTTCCCTCTCTGACCCCAGGCCCCCCTCCTTCAGGCACATCTCCCTCTGCCATCTTCCCTGCAGTCTTCACATTTTGGAGTCTTGAGCATGACCTCGCTCCCAGTTCCCCTAATCATTTCCTTAATTTGGAGTTGGTTTGAGCCTGGCCTGAGGGATTCTGATGGTTCAGGTGTTTTCCTGGTCCCTACACTCCTTGAAGGATTAAGGTTAGCATCTCTTAGGAACAGCCTGCAGTCTTCAGATGGCATCGTGAACTGTCCCAGCCTCCCAGGCTTGGAGCCAGACGTGTGACTGAAGCAGAGCCATGCCAGTCCCCAGAGGTCCACATCCAGGCCGGGCTTTCCCTCATGCTGCCTTTTGGCCTCTAACCTAGTGGTCACCCTCTCTTCCATTTTGATCAGTGACTTCCAAGAACATCTTCACAGTATTGCCCTGAAACATTCATTATATTGTGGGAAAGAAACAGAAACAGCATAAGAGTCTGGAGAAGGAAGCCTTTGAGGACTTCCCCTCCCTTCTCACTACCCACAGTCTCCCTAGTGTGGGCACATAGGCAATGAAACCAAGTTGGAATAACTGGTTCCTCTCCAGACTTTTCCACATATTTCTATGTGACAGACTGGTTACTTCCCTTTTTGGCCAGTTTCCTCCTCCGTGAAATAAAGGGGCTAGACTAGCCCATCCTCTGTGAAGGCAGCCTAGCCTGCCGGTGCCCCTTCTCACTACCTGCCTACAGAGCTGCTGGCCACAGGACACATGCATGTTCCTTTGGTGTAGTGCCCAGCCCATGCAGTGGTGAAAAAGGGATAGGTAGAGGAGGAGGGCTTGCCAGGCCTCTGCCTCTGCTCCTGCTGATGGGGGAAGGCAGCCTGTACACTTGGCTCCATGTGGTATCTCGGGGGTGGTTCTGTCTTTGCAGGAGCTAGTGCCCTTGTGTTATAGGTGCTCCACCAATAACCCTCTGCTCAACAACCTGGGGAACGTGTGCATCAACTGCCGGCAGCCCTTTGTCTTCTCGGCCTCTTCCTATGGTGCGTTGGAGGGAGCCTCGCTCCTCCTCCTTCCCTCACTGGGGTGAATGGGGAGTGGGGGGAGGCTCTGTGCTCTTGACTCCCTGGAGGTGGCTGGGTAGCCAGGGAGTCCAGTCTGCTGACAGTCTGGGAAGCCTTTGGGAATCCAGATCTAGGCCAAGATCCAGTGCTAGGAGACATGGAGCCCTGTGGATGTCCCCTTTATCCCTGACTTCTGTGTGACTCCCATTCTCCAGAGGTTTTGCACCTGGTGGAATTTTACCTGGAGGAGGGAATTACTGATGAGGAGGCCGTGGCTCTCATCGATCTGGAGGCCCCGAGGCTAATCAAAAAGGAGAGAAAATGGCAGGAAATAACCAACCCTAGTATCCTTTGTGGGGAGGGCAGGGCAGGATGGAGGCCGAGGGAGGCAGCCGGTGAGGGAGCGTTGGCTCCCTAATCACCATTAGGATTGTTGCTGTTTTTCTCATTTTGTATAGTAGCCCTAAGGTTACATCACTCGGTCCTGTTCTTGTCTGCTGGTGACTGACTTGGTTTTAGACAAATCTCAATCTGTCCCCCAATTTGAGAGGATGGTTTTTAAAATCCCCTAGCCGCCTCCTCTCCCTCCTTCTCCTCCTCCCAGAGACGTACAGGTTTTATATGTGAAGAACCTGTCAGCTTCTTGAATATGAGCTCCTGTTGTGAAAGGGAGGGTCATTTGGAGGGGGCAGGTGGTTGCGAGGGACCTCCTCAAGCGGTTGCCTTTGACAAAGCCGTCCAGATTCACAAACTTTGAGACTTGATGAGACTGTGGACCACATTGAGGAAGACGACCCATTTACTGCCAAACTGAGTTTTGAGGTGAGAGCTCTTTAGGTCCCCTCACACAGCCTTCCGGGAGGTCCCAGAGGAGATTAGACAAGGCAGATGTGCATGATGCCCCTGCAGTGAGGCTTCTGTAGCACATGGAGTATTTTGGGAGGAGCAGGAGGAGTGGGAGAGTTGAAGTGACCCAAGATGGAGAATTAGCATCAAGTCCAGCTCATTGGGAATTCACTGATCAGGACCACATCTAGAGTATTGTGTTTGGTTCTGGACACTTTATGAAGCATGCGCAGGCAAGGGTGACCATGCTGGGCTCAGCGTTTAGCCTGATGAGGAATGTGATTATTGATACTTGAAGGATGTTCCATGGAGAAGGGATGGCAATTACACCCTGCTATGGCTGATCTCAAAACAAGGTAGCAGTTTCTAACCAAGACTTGTCCAGTAATGGACCAAAGTAACTTAAGGGGCCCCCTGGCTATAGAAAGAATCCTTTGTGGGGTGAAGTAGATTAGACGGGGGCCTTTGAAGTCCTTGGTAACTGAGGCAGGCCTGAGATACACCCAGACGGGTATCAGCTCCTTCTGGAACCCAGTGTAAGGGAAGCCAGGGTGCTCTGCCTCCCTCTGTTTTCTCTCTTGCTTCTCTTAGCAAGGGGGCTCTGAATTTGTTCCCGTGGTGGTGAACCGGGCAGTCCTTCGGTCCATGAGCAGGCGGGACGTCCTCATCAAGCGCTGGCCCAAGCCCTTGCAGTGGCAGTACTTCCGCTCCCTCCTCCCTGACGCCTCCATCACCATGTGCCCTTCATGCTTTCAGGTGGGAGACATGCAGCTGCCCCTTTCCCCCAGCCCCCAGCCTCTTCTGGGCAGGGATCTACATTTTATCCCATTAATGTCAAACTCTAACCTAGACACCTAATGTTGACCAATTTCAGTTGGTTGGAGGTAATTTCTCCCCTTTGTGTCCATGGCTTTATCTGCCTGTTGGACTAGAGAGTAGCTGGCAGAGGTGCCAGGTGCTGAGACAGTTGATATTTGGAAGGGAAGGCCCATCCAAGTGCAGCCCAAATCTAGGGCTAGTGAAGAATCCTTGGACCACTGAGGCTTCCTGCTCAGCAACCTGTTTGCTCCCCTTGGTAGATGTTTCACTCAGAGGATTATGAGCTTCTGGTGCTGCAGCACAACTGCTGTCCGTACTGTCGGAGACGAATCGATGAAGCTAGCCCGTGACCTCTCTGCCTCTCTCCTTCTGGGCCCAGCATCTCCCCAAGGGAGACCACCACCAAGGGTGAAAACAGCACGTCCACACCCCTTCTCAGTTATCTGAAGAGTCCTGCCTTTGTGGTTTCCAGATATTTTCAGATTTAAAAGATATTTATATAAAAAAGAAAAAACAGTTAAAACCATAAAAATGTTTTCTGTGCAGATGAAATTTATATTGGGGGGTCGGTGGGGTGGGGAGTACAGTGTAACTATGGGATTTCTATTTATGGCATTTTCTGCTTTGTAAATAGCACCATGAGATGGAAAAAAGAATGTACATATATTTTCTATTAAAAAAAAATCTGTTACTCTTTAAGTTGATTGGAGTTGTTCATAGCAGCCTGCTGGAGTCCACAGATCTGTCAGACCATTAGCATGTACACTTTGTGAACAGATTGCCTCAATAATTACAAATAAAAGGGCTACTTATTTTCATCAGTGTCTGTATTTTAGCAAATCTTCATATTGTCTGCAATTTAATTTCCTTATGCAAAAGTGCACCTGTTTCTAATTTAATCAGAGAGGAACATTACATTTGTGTGCTCTTAAAATCTAATCTAATTGAAGTGACAGTACAGGGTAGGTTAAAATTTTGTTTTTATATTACCAAGAGTAGAATTCACAAAGAAATAAATGCCTGTGTCGGCCATAGATAACAAAATCAAAAAGAAGTCATCACTTATATTTCTAGACTAAGAGTCAGTTTTAAAAAACTATTCTTGTATAAGAGAATGGGTAGAGTGGGGGAAAATGGGGAAAAGGGAGAGGGAACATCTCTCCAGACAGAGCTAAGCAAGACCGCCCTAACCTTGAAGGGGTGACACGCCAACAGAGTGCACAGCCACGTATATGCAATGTAATTTCTTAGGGGGTAGTACCTGAGCAGCATTTTGAAAGAAACTCAGGGTTCTAGAGTGCAGAGGTACAAGGGAGTGCATTCCAGATGTGGGGGACACTTTTGCAGACAAAATGGGGTAATAGAATGTTGTGTGCAGGGAACAGCTAGCCAGCCACTTTGGAATTGTTGCATGGGCAATCAATTTCTTTGGCCTTTCCTGGGACTTCAGGGATACACTTTCTGACCACTGAGCACTTCCAATGAAGAATTAATCTTCCCCTAGCTCACCTGTAGATCTAAGCTGTAGTCCTAATATCGTCCACCTTTTCCAAACAGTCTACTTTTCAAATTTTCTTGAAGTTTGTACTATTAGGAACCATAAGGGAACACAGAGGGGGTGACAGCTGGGGAAAATCCAAAGATACAGTGCAGAATCCTACGAAGTAGCCGTCCCTGAATCTTGAGTGGGTTGCCAAGTCCTATTCTGAGCTTTCTTTTTCCAGGCTCTTTTCATCCTGTTCTCTGCCTCCCCACTATAGACCCTTAATTTCCTGGCCTTTCACTGGAGTGAAAATGGAGTTAGATTCTAATCTTTCTTAGCTCCTCTAAATTTTGTAAGGAGGGCACTGTAAGGGAAAAACAGGCAGAACAGGGAAAACTAAGCTGTCAGAAAAAAGGAACCCCAAATTCCAGCCTATTAGAGTCAAAATAAGTGTTATGGATCCAAGGTATGATTATATTCAAAGCTAGGAAAGTGGTCAACACCACTGTCCCAATTTTGGACCAAGCAGCTGCCCAGTTGGCCAATGCTTGTGTCCACCTTCCTCTCTGATTTCACCTTTCTGATCTCACCTGGTTCCCAAGCAGTCTTGTTTTTTACCCAAATTGTCTTTAATATGTTCAGTCCCCTGGCAGATCTTTCACCTCAGTGCAGGAGGCCAATTTTAGGAACAATGAATAACAGTGATAGTCATATCCTTTATATTTGTAAAGAACATCATACTTTTCAAAGCCCCTTCTCAACAAAAGGCTTATTAGATTTTCTTAGCCTCTTGGTAAAGGCTGGCATTATTACTCTCATAAAGCAGCTATGAGGCACAGTGGATAGAGTGCCAGGCCTGGGATCAGGAAGACTCTTCTTCCTGATTTCAAATCTGGCCTCAGATGCTTGTGTGACCCTGGGCAAGTCACTGTTTGCCTCAGTTTCCTCATCTGTAAAATGAGCTGGAGAAGGAAATGGCAAACCAGTTAAGCATCTTTGCCAAGAAAACCCCAGATTCAGTCGTGAAGAGTCAGACAGGACTGAAATGACTGAACGATGAAACAAGAAGCAAAGCGTCAGAGCAGTGCCCTGATTCAAGGTCTTGTCGCCAGTTAGCAGAACTGTGACTGCAGTCTCATTCTCCCAGCTCCCACTCCAAGGCTCTTTCTAATGCCAGGCTGCCTCTGTTAGAAGAGTTCTCTTTGTTCTGCTGTGACAGAATCTTAGCGTTTTAGAATTAGAAGAGGTCATCCAGTTCAACCTACCCCTGAACAGGAATCTCTGAAAAACTCCCTAACAAGTGGTTATCAAGAGCTCCACTGGGCCTCAAAGAGCCCTCGCCCAAATTCCGCAAGCTGTTATGACACTGCGTTACTCCATACTTGGGAGGTTTATTTCTCAAATCAAGCCACCTTTCTACAGCTCCCACTCATTGCTCCTAGTTCCACCCACTGGGGCCAAGCAGAAAAAGTCTAATCTCACTTTCTCATAACAGTCTTTCAAAAACTTAGAAACTGCTTCCCTTCCTGCTTCCTTATTTATCTTTCTGTTCTCCAGGTTGAACATACCCAGTTTCTTCAATCCACAGTTAGCACTTCCTTCTTTACCTGCAAGGGCCAATATGGAAGCCACGTTTAGGAAATGTGTATTCTATGGAGAAAAAAAATGAGGGCAAAGCATAAGGAATGCTGTACCAACAATTCTTGCCATTAGAGCATCTGATTACTTAAAATCATGCATGCATGCTTTCTAGCTAACATTTATGAATGTGTTAGGATTTTCATCAGTGTGTTACTTGAACTGAAGTCATCTGGCTGGGAAAAGATAGGGGAAAACCACCACCTAGCAACATGTCAATCATACTGACAGTTCAGATGGTCTGTGGTTGAAGGCAGTGGGATGGGAAGACTAGACTGAGAATGGAGATGTTTACAACCTCAGGTAATGATTCCTATAGTTCATCAGTGAGGACGCTGTGGGAATTAGGAGATGTCAGCCTAGATGGCACACTGGAAAGGTCACTGGCCTGGGGACCAGGAGACTTGGGTTTTAGACCTGGCTCTGACAATCCATAAATCAGCAAGAATTTATTAAACACCTGTAATGTACCAGGCACTCTGCTAGGGGCTGCCGCTAACTAAATAGCCTTGGGCAAGTCACTCCCTACCTATAGGCACAGCTCTGTAAAAATGAGATATATTTATGTATGTGGGGATTTGGAAGTACTGCAAGATGGTCTCCCGGCGCTGAGTGTCTATTAATATATCTGCCACTGTTGAGCTAGATGTATTTCATCTCTCTGGGCATCTTTTACCTGTGAAATAGAGATAGATGACAATCTGCTTCCTCAGAGGGAGATTGTAAAGACAAGAAGAGTAGAGCTCATCAAGAGCTTTGAGCTTTTTAGAATAAAGGCTCTCTGTCTCTGTCTCCTCTCCTCCCCTTCCCTCCCCTCCCTTCCCCTCCTTTCCTCTTCTCTCCTCTCCCTTCCCCTCCCCTATCCTCTCCCCTCCTCTCCTCCCCTCCCCTCTCCTCTCTTCTCCTTTCCTCTCTACTCCTTTCTCCTCTTTTCTCTGTCTCTCTCCCTAATTGTTCTCTCTCCCCCTCTTTGTTCTCTATCTCTCTAACTCTCTATCTCTGCCTGTCTCTATCTCTCCCTCTCCCTCACTTCCTTCTTCCTCCCTTCTTTCCCCCGTTCTCTTCTGCTCTCCCTCTCTCTTGCTTTGTTTTCCTACATGTTTGATAGTTCTTCCTTGGTTCACTTTCCTTCTCCCATTTCATAAGAACAGGTATCCTTGAAGACTCTGTCCTTTCCTTTTCTCTCCTCCTCGCTCACCACTTCAATTATCATGTTTGTGCAGTTGAGTCCCATATGAATACCTAAGTCCAACTTCACTTGGTTCCAATCACATATTCCTAAATGCATCCTGAAATTCTCCACCTAGATGTCCTGCTCACCCCTCAAATTCATTAGGTCTAGAATTGAATCTGGCTTTCCTGAAAAGCCCTCTCTTCCCCTTAGCTTCCATATTGCTGGCTCTCTCTAGAAGTGATCTCCATGGCCATTCTCTCTTCTGTTGTGACCTTGGACAAACTGGCCCAGGAGCCCAGGGTTCCTCTGGTACTTCCAAACCCTCCCTCTGCTGTCCTCACTCTCCTTCTTGAAGGAAGGGAGCCTCTCTGGAATTAGTAGTGTATCTGCAGCACCTAGCAGGTGACTAGCATGTAGTAGGCACTTAATAAATGCCTCTTTGCTTAATTGATTGCAACCTCTTCTTTTAAGTTTACTTCCATCTGACTGAATAGTCCAGTCCAGATGCTTGTTGCTATAATCTACTGGCCTCTAGCTCTCCCTCCCTCCTTTCTAAAGGAGCTCCCCACTTGGCACCTAGGTCATGTCTCTTTCTCTCCACTCCCACCCATTGATTTTGTACTTGGGGACCTCAATGCACAGGCTGATTTACTCCTTATACACCTTGTCACTCAGCCTCATCAACTGTATTTCCACCTTACCCATAGGGTTGGTCATGCCTTAGATCCTACCCCCATCATCATTAACAATCATGCCTTAGATCTTACCCCCATCATCATTAACAATCATGCCTTAGATCCTACCCCCATCATCATTAACAATCATGCCTTAGATCTTACCCCCATCATCATTAACAATCATGTCTTAGATCTTACCCTCATCATCATTAACAATCATGTCTTAGATCCTACCTACAACATCATTAACAATCATGCCTTAGATCTTACCCTCATCAACATTAACAATCATGCCTTAGATCTTACCCTCATCATCATTAATAACAAAAAGCATTTATTAAGCACCCACTTTGTGCCAGACATAGTACTAAGCCCTGAGGAGACAAAGAAAGACAGAAACCCAGTCCCTGCCTTCAAGGAGCTCCCAATCTAATGGGAGAGAAAAACATGCAAATGACCATGTACATATAAAACATATAGTGTGACCATAACAGTGCCTCTTCCCTAACTTCAGACCTTGAAAATTCCCTTCTTTCATCATAATCTCCTCCCATCTTTCCTTGGGATCTTCTGGGGATCTCCCATATAAAACCTTTTCCTTCCTATAGGCTTTTTCCCTACTGACTAGAAACATACCCAGATTTCCCCGCTCTTTAAAAATATTTTCACTCAATCCTCCAATCTCTTCAAGCTATTGTTGTATATGAATGAATAAATACATTTAAGAAGCATTTAATAATAAGAAAGCAAACCAGAGATTCTTGCCCAGGTCAAACCTCTCTGGAAATCATCCTCATTGCTTCAATTCTAAGTCACCAGTACAAATACTAAGAAGAACTAAGTGCTGGGGATACATATAAATATATATATATTTTTTTATATACACACTACATACATATACACAGATACACATATAAACATACATACATGCATATATACTCTATACATATACCCATATATACTATATACATATATCTATATCTACATAAACATATACATGCATATATATATGCATATATGTGTATATGATAGTCTCTGTTCTCAGAGAATTCACATTTTAATAGAAAGAGACAACACATAAAGGGGGAATTCCAGAGTCCTGAACCCTCCGGTTTGAAGGCTTAAGCAACAGGCTATTTTGGTCCAGTGCTTCTGAGATTGCAGCAGTAGCCTTGGTAGATGGCAAGAAGGTTGTCTCCATTTTGCTCATAAGTTCCTCGGCCTTAGAAAGACCTGTTTTCTCTCTTCCAATTCACCATCCCATTACTTCTCCACTCCTAGCAACCCATGTAGAAATGTTCAACAGGCAGTTATCAACATGAGATTTAAATTCAAGAGAGAGATTCAAGGTGGGAAGATGGAATTGGGAATCATGAGCATGGAGGCGATGATTGAATCCATGAGAATGGAATACATCAGTAAGGGAGAGAGTTGAGAATAAAGAGAAGTAAGCTGAAGAGAGTCCTGGAGGGCACCTATACTAAGAAGGCAAGAGAGAGTTGATGATCCAGCAAAAGAGATTGAAAAGGAGGACTCAGACAGGTGGGAGGAGAACCAAGAGAAACCAGTGTCCCAGAAGCCAAGGGAGTGAAGAATGTCCAGGAGGAAGGGTTGGCCAATAGCATCAGGATCTGGAGAAGTAAAGGAGAAGAGGAATGGAGGAAAAGCCATTGTATTTAGAAAACTGACAACTAGGGAGGAATCAGTAGCAAGGATGTGAGGAAGAAACAGAGGCATAGAAGATTTTTCTAGGAATTTGGTGCTGAATGGGACAAAATGGAGCAATAGCTTAAGGGGACAGCAGGCTTAAGTGAAGGGCTTTTCAAAAAGATAACTCACCTACATATAGTTCTCAGAGCAGGAATTCGTAACCTTTTTTGTATTGTGAACCCCTGTGGCAGTCTGTCGAAGCCAGAGTCATGTTTTTAAATGCATAAAATACAAAACAGGATTATAAAAGAAATCAATTATATTAAAATACAGTTATCAAATGCAATTTAAAAAATTAATTATTTTTAACATTAAAAAAAAAAACAACTTTCTCCTTCCAGTCCCTCCCCTACCCATTGAGAAGGCAAGCAAAATGATATCAATTATACATATGAATCATGCAAAGCATGTTTCCACATTAACCATGTTGCCAAGAAAAATCAAGAAAAATTAGGTGAAAAAATTATGCTTCAATCTGCACTGAAAGTTCATCAGTTCTCCCTCTCTAGATGGATAGCATTTTTCATTATGAGTCCTTCAGAATTGTCTTGGATGATTGTATTGATTAGAGTAACCAAGTCTTTCACAGTTGATGATCATTACAATGTTGTTACTGTGTACAATGTTCTCCTGGTTCAACTTACTTCACTCTGCATCAATTCATATTATCTTCCCAGGTTTTTCTGAAATCTGCCTGCTCATCATTTCTTATAGCACAATAATATTCCATCACAATCACATTTCATAACTTATTCAGCCACTCCCCAATTGATGGGCATTCTCTCAATTTCCAATTCTTTGCCAGCACAAAAAGAGTTGCTCTAATAGAGACCTTGTAGTGGTATTACTGGGTCAAAGGGTATGCACAGTTTTATAGCCCTTTGGCTATAGTTCCAGATCTTTCTCCAGAATGGTTGGACCAGTTCACAACTTCACCTACAATGCATTAATGACCCATTTTCCCTCACAGTCCCTCAAGCGATTTTCATTTTTCTTTTCTGTCATGTTAAATGGTCTGACTGCTGAGAGATATCAAATACATTTTAAGAAATAAACAAGTTCATAGGCCCCAAGGTTAGAACCCTTGGTTTAGAGACTTACAAAATGGCTTCTTTGCAATAATTTTGTTCAAGTCTTATCATCTCCATTTTGCAGATGAGGACACTGAGGTCCAGAGACTTGCAGTGTTCATAGATCTGGTAAGTATCAGAACCAAGCATTTAATATTTGCGGTATCTGAATTTGAAAACTTTTTTGCAGGCAAAGCCCTGAGAGATTTCTGGGCACTGGAATTTAAAATTTTAAATTGCTAGCGGGGATCTTTTCTGTCCAATAGATATGACATCCTCTTAGACCCTTCCAAACCCAGCAAGCAAACAGAAGTAGGTCACGGAGCCCAAGGGCAGGATTGCTTGGGGAATCAGCACTAAAAATGATGACTGGATTTCCCATTTGTTTATTCACCTCTTTTCAGAATTGCTTATGTTTTCTTCCTGACATCACTCATAAACACAGCTGACTGTCCTCACCATTAGCTGCCAGCCCAATACCCAAGAGGGAGACTATAGCCCTCAAAATAGCCATTATTATATGCAAAACAATTCCCAACTAGAAAGATGAAAGTGGCAGCAGTAGAGGCCATTTCTTGCTTTCTTCCTTCATTCTCTTTTCAGAACTTCTCAGATTTCATGATGCATTTTAGGCGTTAAGCCAAATGGAGTTGCTACATCAGCAGCCTCTTACTACCCTAGAGCTTAAGAAAAGTTATTTGTATACCTCTGGGCTAAGCCCCTAATCCTCCACCCGACCCAGGGCTGAAAGCTCTGGTGAGCTGAGCCGAGAGGTTTGAACAAACACTTACGTATCTCGGAGGAAGCAACATCTGTTTGAGAAGATGGCAGAACACCTGGAGTATTCCTCTTCCTTCCTCCCTCCCCTTCCTCCCATCTTCTCTCAAAGTTTTTGTTTTTGCTTACATCTTGCTCAGGTCAATGAGTTCAAAGCTTCTCTTTCAGGAGAAACCAAACAAGTGAATTTCTCAGAAAGTGACCTGTTTCCCAGTGTGGTCACTAAACTAGGAATTCTGACTTCAGACATATCTCTTCTGTCTGGACCCAAGCTTTGTCATGTGTAAAATAAAGGGGTTAGGTAATCTTTGGGGCTCCTTCCAGCTCCAAGATTATGTGTTCTAAGGTAATTTCCAGCTCTGACATGTTAAGACAGATTCCGAACCTTTCTTTCTTTCTTTCTTTTTGGCCATCTGGTGAAGCCTATGGACCCCTATTTAGAATAATGTTTTTAAATGAATAAATTGCATGGTTTACAAGGAAACTATTTATATTGAAATGCAATTACCAAAGTGTTTATTTTAAAAACCAATGATAAATTCAGGGGTTCCAGATTAGAAGGCTTTGTTCTAATATCCCTCCCACCTCTGACACTCTCTGTCCTAAGGTCCCTTCCTTCCCCCATATTCTATGTTCTAAGATCTCTCCCACCTCTGACATTCTGTCCTAAGGGCCCTTCCCCCACATTCTATGTTCTAAGATCTCTCCCAGCTCCAACATTCTCTGCTCTAATTTCCATTCTTCTTCGAATATACTATGGTTCTCTGGAACACAGAGAAGTTTCCAGCAGCAATGTCAGAAGAGGGGACTACAACTTCTAGAGCCACGGAAGTGAGGGCAACTCCATAATGGAAATAGAGCCCAGGTTAGTGAGCTACCCCAGCAAGAAACTCTTCTACCCTGAGAATGGTGTTGTGGTGGCCATCTATGAGGCTGAAGGGTGGAGTCTGTCTGTCTCTACAATAAAATATAACAAGTACTTGAAGGCTGGAGTCAATGACAGTAACAAAACCAAACCAAAGGATCCCAAGAGATCAGCCCTGGGGACACTTCCCTAGCTACTCTGTACATGATGCCTGATCTAAAAGAAAGCAAATCAGAGATCCTTGCCCAGGTCAAGCCCTTCTGGAAAGAGTGCCCCTTACTGGAATCTTTCAACTCTGAGTTACCTCCATCACTACTATTAATACTTCTACTGCTACCACCACTGCTGCTGCTGCTGCTACTACTACTACTACTACTACTACTACTACTACTACTACTACTATACTACTAGTACCACTACCACCGCCACTAATACTATTACTACTATTGCTACTGCTGCTGTTACTACTACTCTTACCACCACCACTACCATAAATACATTATGTTAATATAAGCCTATTATATCAATATAATATTAATACTTAACATTTTATAATTAATATGTACTATAATTATTACATTAATATAAATTAATATAACCATGATGTTATAAATATTAACCAATAGATGACAAATCCCCATAATACAAATTTACAAATTTACAAATACAAACCCCCAAATTCTCTTGAGAATCCAACAGATCAATTGCTCTGGAACCAGAGATGACCCCAGAGAAATCTGTTGCCTACAATTGTCCAGACATAACATCACTCCATAAAGATTTAAGAACAATGTTTTCAATAGATGTTGCCATGCCAAATGCTGACAACTACAAACTACATGGGATGAAAAGCTTTCAGATATAGAGGGCTATGGGAGACATCAAACCAGGGGGGACAGGAGGAGGTTCCTGCCATCCCCAAAGTTCTGTCACTCTTGGAATTGTGCTTCAGATGATTTCAGTGAACCTACCAAAGAGGATCTCACTTCTAAAGCTTATATTCAATCTCAAAAAGTCATCTTATTCACCTGTGTAATATCCACAGAAGGTCTGGAGTAAGGAGGACCTGAGTTCAAATCTAACTTCAGACACTTACTAGCAGTATGACCCTGAGCAAGTCACTTAACCCTGTTTGCCTCCATTTCCTCATTCCTGTAGAATGAGCTGGAGAAGGAAATGGAAAACCACTCCAGTATCTTTGCCAAGAAAACCCCAAACAGACATGATTGAAATGACTCAACAACATAGAATATCAAACATGAAAGAATAATGGTAGGACATCGGTTTGCTCTTCCACCGCTTCTTTCTGAACTTCATCAAATAAGATGAGAACAAGCTGATAACATTGGTATCAGCATTTATGCAGCACTTTAAGATTTACAAGGTGTTTTACAAAGAAAATCTCATTTGAGATTCCCAGCAACTTCATAATGCAGGTGCGAGGCAGGTACTAGACATTTCCTAAGCTTCCTGCAAGTTATCACAGCTTTTCAGAACCATCATTTGCTTTCCTTTAGCATTTTAAAGTTTCTTCACAAAAGTCCTATGAGGTCAGTGTTGTTACTATCCCCATTTCTTGGATAAGGAAACTGAAGTCTGGAGAAGTTAAGTGACCTTGCCACAGAGCTAAGTGAGTGTTAGACTCAGGTTTTGAATCCAAGTCTTCCTGAATCCAAGCACATCAATTTAACAAATATCTATTGTGTACCTACTGTGTGCTCAGAAACACCTACTGTGTACCAGAAACAACAACAGTTTAGTAAGTCAGTTTTCAAAACACTTTCCCACGTCATCTGATGTGATCATCACAACAACAGCTAGATGAGGGGCATAAGGGCTGTTCCTCACATCCTGTAGCTCCAAGGGAGAGAGAATAGACATCTCTAAGCTTCTTTTTTTTCTTCCTTTAGGTGTGTGCCCAATTCATTGATTTGTTCCTTCCCCTCTTTTGTTGATGAAAGTGTGTTTAGGGGTATAAACTTTTCCCTAAGGACCACTTTGGCTAAGTTCCAAAAGTTTTAGCATTTTGTCTTTTTTTGTTCTTTGATGAAATTGTACATTGTTCTTATGTTTTGTTCTTTGACCCATATGTTCTTTAGAATTAAATCACTTAGGCTAAGTCTGAATCCTTTTTGTAAATGCCCTGTGCTGATTGTTTCTCATTGTGCTGTAGTCAGTACGTATTTAACGTTCCTGCTTTTTTTTTTCCATTGGGTTGTGGTGTTTTTAATGTCATAGCACCATGGTTTTCAAACTGTATATTGTGATGCCACAGTGAACTTACGGGAGCCCCATGCTATTTTAAATTTTCAAGAGAAGCACAGTAATACTTGACATCTGCCAGACACCGCATGAGATACTGAATAGGAACTCCTAGCTTGAGGTAGGTCACAGTTTCAACATTAGCTCCTGTACCTTTCTTTCGATGACATTCTAAGATGTTTGAGATATGTTTCTGTTGACTTGTACTTTTTGCCACATCAGTAACTTCTTGAACTTCCTCATTTATGATTTCATATCTTTGTGAAGCTGGGTTTTGGGGGATAAAAGGCAAATACTGTGAAAAAGTCAGTGTGGAACAGGAAACAAGGATGATGGTATCAAATTTGATTTCATGGTCTGAGAAGTTGTATGTGCCCAACAGATTCACGTATTCCATTAATAAGTAATCGTGGTTATTTCAGAATGAAATAAAAATATTATTTTCCTTCAATTTATGTGTATTATTTTTTTAAATGGCCACTAAGTTGTTAGGACATAATGCTTAAGTCATTTGGACTTAATAAGTGGAACTGTAAGGTATTTCCTTTGACCTAGGGCTTTCTGAAAAAAAAAAAATTACCAAGATACTAAGAGTGTTGTGAACCAAAAAAGTTTGGGAACTTCTGCTTTAGTGCATGGCCATTTTTTTGTAAAGGTGCTATACACCCCTAAGATATATGTATACTTTTAATTCCCATTCAGTGACTACCAGTGATTCATCAAATCTAACTTTCCTAGAATTCTATTCAGGTCCTTAACTTCTCTCTTGCGTATCTTGTATTATATTTGTCTAAATTTACAAGGGAAAATAAAGGCTTTTTGATCAATTGATTGCCCAATATAGAAATTTAATGTAGACACACTTCCTATTCCTTTGAATAGAAGATTGAACTAAATGATCTCTAAGATTATTTCCTTTCTCTTTCTAGGAATCAACCATTCTAAACCTATTTCTCTCACAGATTTGCTCTGACTGCATTCTCCCCACCTAAAGTGACATGAAATTCCCTCCATTATGGTTACTAATTCAACAAGAGTGAGGAAGGACCGTCTCCAGAAGGTCATTGTGGAAAAGTTGTTGCTGATGTTTGTCCTTCGATCCCAAAGAGGACCATGACGTTAGGAAGATGATTCCATGATTTGCAGGTGAATTAGATTTGAGGGAGGGCTGTGCAAAATCACCAGCCTCACTTTATCCTCTGGAGCCATCTGGGTCCAGTGGCAAGATAAAGATTAGGACTGGAGATGACCTTGAGGAAAAAGTACATACTACCAAAGAGTAAGAGGGCCCTGAATGTATGTGTATGTGAGGAGGGGTATGGATGATGGCTTCTTCCCTCTCCTTCTCTTGGTGATGCTTCAGCTTAGATTTTGGTATTAAGTTTTCTAGATATTTGGAAGGCAAGAGTTTCAGGTCCTAAAATGATAGAATCTAGCATAGGAAGTGGAATGGAACATGGCAGAAACAAAGCCTGGGTGGCAGGCTGGAGATGCTGGGTCAGGGAGGGGAGGACCAAGGCAGATACACAGGAAGAATGTAGGAACCTCAAAAATAAAGGCTCTGGGTGGCCAGGAAGGGATGTTTCATCCCTCTGGGTCTGGATCCTCCATGACCTCCACCCTGCTTCTAGGAAGCATTAAGCTACTTTAAGCAAGGCTTAAGGAAGGAGTCTCAGATACTCAACTCTCATTTTGCTTTGGAAAATCAACTTTCACTCATCTTTTCTGGGTCAGATCTGGCTGTGACTACAGCCTGTAACCTTCCTTCCAGCTCCTCATAAAGCAGTGAAAAGGATTTGGAGTCAAAAGACTTGGGTGAGAATCTGAACTCCACCACTGTGACCTTAGACAGGTCACAACGTGCTTTGCCTTCTTCCTCATTTGTAAAATGGAGAAGTAGACCTAGGTTACCTCTAAGGACCCCATCAGCTGGAAGCCCATGCTTAGCTGGCTTCTTTTTAATGTCCTTTCCGGGTCCTCAGATGGGACAGATAAGAGCTAACTTAATGTGGGTTCTTCACAGCTGACCCACCCTCCAGGGAAGAAGAACCTGTCTGTGACAGCAGGACCTTGGTCTGCTCAATTCAGTCTGTGGTCAGGATTGGAACTCAGGCTGTGGGGGATGTTAGGAATCAATTTGTGAATGAGGTTAGGAGTTGGGATGCAGATTAGGGTCTATGGTGAGAATTGGGGCTCAGTCTGAGGTAGAGCCTTGGCTTTAAAAAATAATATTTGATTTTTTCCTCCAGGTACATTTAAAAAATAATTTTTAACATCCACCTTTTAAAAATTAAAAAAAAATAGAAGAATTTTGAGTTCCATGGAAATGGGGCTTAAGGTTAGGAGGTAATTTGATCCCAGGCTCACCTGGTTATGGGCAGAGCTAGTCTTCATTCTGTGGCTAGGGGGCTAGGGCTCATTCTGTAGGTAATGTGAGGCATTAGGAGACTATTTCCACAATATTTCTCCAATCCTTCTCTTTCTCTCCACTCACATAGCTTGAACATTAGTTCAGGCCCTCATCCTGTGGATGGTAGGTGGTATGGTGGATAGGGCACTGGGATCCTGAGTCAGGATAGATCTGAGTTCAAAACCAGCCTCAGATACTTACCAGCTGTATGACCCTGGGCAAGTCACTTAACCTCTGTCTGCCTCAGCTTCTTCATCTGTAAAATGGGGCTAATAGGAGCACCTCCCTCCCAGAATTGTTGTGAGACTCAAACGAGACCACATTCGTAAAGTGCTTTGCAAGCCTTAAAGTTCTCTATCAGTGTGAGCTATTATTATCATTATCACTTCTCACTTGAATTATTACAATAGCATCCTGATAATCAATGATCCAAGACAATTCCAAAGGACCCGTGATGAAAAAGGCTCTCCCCCTCCAGAGAGAGAACTGATGAACTCTGAGTGCAGAGTGAAGCATGCTTTCCTTCCTTCCATCCTTCCTTCCTTCCTTCCTTCCTTCCTTCCTTCCTTCCTTTCTTTCTTTCTTATTTTTAATTTTTGTTTTTTGGAGGGAGGGAAGACAGGGCAATTGTGGTTAAGTCACTTGCCCAAGACCACACAGCTAGTAAGTATGTCAAGTGTCTAAAGCCAAATTTGAATTCAGATCCTCCTGACTCCAGGGCCAGTGCTCTATTCCCTGCATCACCTAGCTGCCCCTGTCTGTCTTTCTTTCTTTGGGGGTGTGTGTTTTCTTTCGCAATATGCCTAATATAGAAATACATTTTACGTATTTGTTTATATGTTTTGCATATCTTTTACATATATGTTTTGACTTCACATGTATATTGCTTGTCTTCTCAAGGGGGGGAGATGCAGGTGGGAGGGAAAGAATTTGCAATTCAGAATTTTTAAAAATGAATGTTCAAAAATTTTAAAATATAATTGGGAAATATTTAACACAATAAAATATATTAGGAGTTAAAAAAAAAAAAGTAAACCCTCTAGCTTCCTAATAGATCCTTCTGTTTGCTCTGTCTCCTTCTCTTCCATCATCTACCCACCACTGTCAAACTCATGTCCTAACAAACCAAATCCAACCATGTCACTCATTGGTCAAGAAGCCCCAGTTGCTCCCTTTGGCTTCTAAGATCAAAAACAATGCTCTACTTTTGGGCAATTAGAGCTGAAAGCAGACAAGCCTAGACCTAAAGCTCAAAGCCAACTTAGAGGCCAGCCAATGGACCCTTCCTTTTGCAGATGAGAAAGCCGAGCCCTGGGATGTTGAGTGGAGTGCCTTTTCCAGGGTTACACAGGTAGCAAGCATTAGGTGTAGTACCTGAACCCAGGTGTCAGGGCCCTTTCTATTGTACCACACTGCCTGGCTCTGACCTTCCTTTCTAGGCTTGTCATGCACTATTGCCTTTTGTCACTTGACTTTCCAGCCACAATGGCTTCCTTGATGTTTCTTCTTGTGCTTTCCTCAACATTCAGTCTCAAGCCTCCACAGCTTAGGGGCTGTCCCTCGAGCTTGGAAAGCATTCCCTCCTCAACTCAGCTTCTCAGAACCCAGACCTTCCTTCAAAACTTGGATCAAGTCCCTCCTTTTACACCAGGTTTTCATTTTGTTCAACCACTGGTGCCTTCCCATCTCCTTTTCCCCCAGTGAACTTGGAAGTGCATTTACTTGGTTTTTAGTTTTGTTTTTATTTATCCACATACATGTTATTCCCTCTAGAAGAGCATAAGCTCCTTGAGGGCAGGGACTATTTAATTTTTTTGCCTTTGTTTCCCCAGCTTCTAGCACAGTGCTTGACATAGAGTAGGTTTAATAAATGCTTATTGCTTGATGGATGGATTGGCAGCACGACTAGAGTTAGACTCCCATTTGTGGTCAGGATTGGGTTAGTTCTCAGTCTATAGCTGGTATTAAGGATCAGTTTGTTACCAGCACTAACCCTCTCCCCCATTCAATAAACTGCAGTGACTCCCTAGTACCTCCAGGATCCAATAGAAAGTCCTCTGTTTGGCATTCAAAGCCCTCCCTACATTTTCAGTCTTACATCTTGCTCCCCTCACTCCCACATACTCTTCAATTCAGTAACACTGGTCTCCTTGCTTTCCTTGTACACGATGGACTCCAGGTACTTCCTCTGACTGTCCTCCCTGCCTGGGATGCTCTCCCTTCTCATCCCTGCCTCCAGCCTTCCCTGGCTTCCTTCAAGTATCAGCTAATGTCTCACCTTCTGCAGGAAGCCTGTTCCCATTCCCCTCAAGGTGAATGCCTTTCCTTGGTTGATCATTTTTGTCTCTTGTTTGTACATAGCTGCATTCATGTTCTCTCCTCATTAGACAGCAAATCCCTAGAGAACAGCAACTGCCTTTTACCTTTCTTTGTATCTCTACTGCTTAGCAAAGTGCCCAGTAAACAGAGGAGCTTAATAAATGCTCGTTGGGTGATGGCTAGGTTTAGGAGTGTTTGTGGCAAAGACTAGGGTGCAGTATTTGACCATTTAAACTTCTCAGCTTAGACCAGAGGAACAGACTTTTTTCTCTATGTCTTTCATAGACCCCCAACCTTGACCTCATTAGTCTTGTGCTGTAAGCACTGAACTAATCTGCTTATTTAGTGAAAGGTCATTATGTGGATAATGGCCAACTCACCCTCCACACCTGAGTGGAAGCATCCTGGGGCTGAAAGGGCACAGGACTGCAGCCAGAGCGTCTGAGCTCAAACACCACATCAGAGGTTGTTACTTGTGTGACCCTGGACGCGCCTTCTTTGGATGCCTCTGTTTCCTCATCTATAAAACGAGGGAGTAGGACTAGATGTCTTCTAGACCTACGCCTCTGATGCTGTGATCTGACTCTGTGTTTTCTCCTGGGTGAGGGTCCCTCCTTTACTGTGATATCTTGCTTCTCTTCCCTTGGTATAACTTGCTCTAGTGAGTGCCACAAAACCCCCAAGATCTCATCTCTATGGTTACCTTCTCCTGGGGCAGCCTGTACTCCCTCCTTCCCTAAACTCCCCTTTCCTGGTTAGACTCTCTTCCAAACGTTCCTTTCACCCTGCCTCCATCCCCATAAAAGTATTCCCAGATCTGAGTGTGCTGTACACACACACACACACACACACACACACACACACACACACACACACACACCCAAAGCAGGAGCAGATGGGATGTTCTCTTTAGAGGTGGTGGTGGTGACTGGACTAGAGAGGAAATATAGGGTCTTATGGGTATTACTTTTAAGACTCAAATGGGTATTGCAAAACCCTGAAAGAGGGTACACCATATGGGCCAGGCTGTGGGGAGGAGGAGACCCTTAGTTGGGTGAAACCTGAAGGGGCACACTGGTGAAGAAGGGGGCAAAGGAAAGATGTGCCACTGGGCCCAGGGCCCAGACTAGAGACAAGTGGCTAAAGATTAGCATCAAAAGGGACAGAGGACTCAAGATGGCAGATCCCAAGGGCAGGATACAGGGCACACATTTTGCAAAACAAATTGGAAGCAACCCGGGGCTTGTGATTTTACATACAAACATCTTTCATTTTATTAATCTCTGAATGCTTGTTTTTGTCGACAGTTACTTAGTCTAGAATAAAAAAAAACTTAAGAAAAAGAACCAATGGCAAGGGCGAGTGGGAGGGACAGCTTTGGATCGCTGGTGTCATGGGTTGGTAGGAGAAATAGAGAGAAGCCAGTTTCCTTAGGGAAGGGACCAGATGAATATAAACTGCGCTTGTGAAGGAGGTGACTGTGACCTCAGCAAGGTTTCACCCAGAAGCTGGAGGGGATGTGTAACTGGGCTCTACAAAGGAAAGGTCCTCACTTAAACACCACTGAATACAGTATTAGTAATGATGTTAACAACTAATACTGGGCTAAGTACTTTACGAATATGATTTCATCTGGTCCTCACAACCACCCTGGGGGCTATTACCCCCATTTTACAGATGAGGAAATGGAGGCAAACAGAGGTTAGATGACTTGCCCAGGGTCACCTAGCTAGTCAGTATCTGAGACTGGATTTGAACTCAGTTCTTCCTGATTCCAAGTACAGCCCTCTATCCAGTACCCCACTTGAACAAATCTTGTAGATCAAGTTCAGCCCCTTCATTTAATAGGGGAGGAAATGGCGGTCCAGAAATGATTAGTGACTTCCCAGGTTAGGTGACTAACAGGCTAGTCAGGCTAGGCAAGCCTGGGTTTGAAATCACATCAATTTTGGGGCTGGCCACCTGGTGCCGCTCATACCTAAGCAAGGGTCTCTCTCCCCCGAGTCTCCTCAATCAACTCTATACTTTCTTCCTCCCCAGAATTACCGGGTCTCTCCCTCTCAGTTCTTCCATTCCTCCTCCCAGTCTGGAAATACCATTTCCTTCTCTCAGTCTAAAATAAGAACTTTCCCCCATACACTACACAACTGCTTCTCCAGAGAACAAAGGGTAAAGGTAGTAGCTGGTCCTGGGACTTGAGGATAGACAAGCCAGAAAAATGGGAACCCCCTCACTTGAGCCTAGAGGAACATTAAAAGGGAAGGGTGGTATAGAATGTCTAGAAGAAACCATTGGTGCCTTCAACAGTGAATGACTCCAGATATGTGCCAACAAGCTAGATTTTGATTTGTAGCAAAATTCTCGAATGTATCGTTAGAGGGATGCTTTGGGGACACAGAGAGAAGGAAGCAGCAATCACAAAGACCCAGCATAACTCCATCAAGAACAGATTGTTCTAAACTAATTCCATTTCCTTTTTCATTAGAGTTGTCAGGGGAGTGTTATAGCTGTAGTTAGCCTAGATTCAAGCAAAGCATTCAACAAAATATCTCAAGTTATTCTTTTGGAAAAGATGCATGCAAGATGATGGTTCAACTAGATTTGGAATTGGTTGAATGATCAGAGCCAAAGAGCAGTTTTTGTTCATATAGAAGGTTACTGTGGAGTGCCCTAGAGTTCTGTGTTGGAGTGTTGTGAGGCTCCAAGGAGATTGTGTTTAAAGCACGATATAAATACCAATTATTATTGTTATTATCAGTCTATAGTAAGCAGACTTCCATTCCTACCCTCCAGGAACTTACATTCTATCGGGTAGAAACAGCATATACACAGATATTCAAAGGGATCTGTGGTCTCATTGATTTGGGAGTCCCCTCCAACCTATCCATGCCTACCTGTCCTGTGCAACCTTTGTCGATGTGCTCTTGGAAATTCACCACAGAGAGTCCACTTAATGTGCTGGGGGCCTTCCTCATTTTCACTTGACGTCATGAGGGAACCAAAGGAGTACTTTGACTGTGATCCCTCCCTCTCTCCATCTTCTGTCCTTGACAACATCCTTTAGTCCTTGTTCTTTGGAGTCCCTTGTTGGTTATAGGCTGCAAGCCTGCTCACGATCACCACATGCCCTTCCATGACCTTCTGTGTGATGTTTGTCTTTAGTTCTTCAGAGGCAGTGGGAGTCAGGTCCCACACCATACATCAATATTGGAAAAATGTTTGTGTTGAAAAATGGGCTTTTGTTGTTCTGGGAAGTTTGGAGGCAGTAAAAGTTCTTTGTGATTTCCCAAAAACAAACCAGCTGCTCTCATCCTTTTTGTCTTGTTGTTGTTGTTGTGTGTCCTTTGTTCTGGAAGGGGACCATGTCATCAGGAAGATGATGCCATGAATTGGACTTAAGTGAGGGAGGGCTGTGCATCTGGAGCCATCATTAGTAAGAATTATAAACTGCTGGACTACTATTTCTTTAAACCTATTATCTACACCTGAGTTCTAACCTTGTGCCGCATTTCTAGAAAGGACAATACCTTTCTTTGCATTTAGAAAATTTTAGAATTGACCAGAAATGAATAGTTACACATTGGTTTTCCTTAGAAATTCCTGGGAGACATTAATAATATGTTGAATCATTTATTTAGTTACATAAAGCTTCAAGGGGCTTTTATGCCTGGAAGTTGCATAAACTAATTTCTGTAACTTGTCATTTTGTCTTTTAATTTTTTCAGTTCATTTAATAAGAAACAGAATATACTTAAGAAAATACTTCAAATCTCAAAGAATTTTAAAACTACAAAATTGAATAGAGCTATAGCCCTGTTCTTACTGGTGGTAAGAATAAGGAAGGAGAGATCAGCTGTTATTAATTATTGTATATGCAGAGTATTTTTTATACTGGTAACCTGGATTTGAGAAAACTATTATCTTGAGTTAGGAATTTAGGAAATGAGAAAGACTAATATGAAAAAGAATTATTTTTGTTTATATTAGATCCAGACCACTGTTCATTTGCATTGGTGGTCATAGATATACATACAGTTGCACAAGTTCTGTAAGGTATCCTTTCACGTGTATATTGAAATCTGGATAATAAAAATTCTTCATTCACTTGATCTTTCTTGTATGGATGGACAGACCAAACTCCATTGAGTTTGTACAGATCTCTTCCAAGAGGTTTCATGTAATTAGCATAATGTCACCTGCAAACAGGATTGTCTGGAGGACATTCCCATCCCATTCTTGACCTGGACTCTCTGTTTTATCTCCTCTATCACAGTGGTGAACACTTTGGGTGAATTACAACTTCCTGTTTTATACCTCATTTAAGGTTTATCTTCAGAGGGTCATTAAACAGAGCAATTTATATTGTTCCATTTTCCAAGAAATCTTCAAATATTGATATGTGAATGGGAAATACATTGTTGTAATTGAGTCTATAATGATGATGATGGTAGCTAGCATATTTCTTTTATCCTCACAACAACCCTAAGAAGTAGGTACTATTATTACCTCTAATTTACAGGCAAGGAATCTGAGGCAGACAGAGGTTAAATGACTTGCCCAGGGTCATCCAGCTAGTAAGTTATGGGTAGATTTGATTTCAAGTCTACCTGACTCTAGGTCCTGGGCTCTATCTACTCTTTTCCCTAGATGTAAAGGGAGTTTTGGTCTACTAAGTTGAAAAAATTTCCCCTGATTGACAAATGATAAGCCCAATGGACCAAATGAGATGATATATGGAAAATGCTTTGTATAGCCCTAAGCACAAGGTAGGTGTTTAATAATGGTTCCTTTCGTCTCTCTGCACAATGAGATGTTATATTGTCTGTATCTTTTAATCAATTGTGAGATGATAAGGATGTAGTACAAGGTTGAATTTTGCATGCTTATTCTCTGTACTAATAATCTCATCAAGCATGCCCTCCATTCATGTATCATTGTTGAATTTTTTTCAGTCATGTCTGACTCTTGGTGACCCCATTTTTTGGATTTTGTTGGCAGAAATACTGGAGTGGTTTGCCATTTTCTTTTCCAGCTCATTTGACAGATGAGAAACTGAGGCAAAGAGGGTTAAGTGACTTGCCCAGGGTCACACAGCTAGGAAGTGAGGTCACATTTGAATTCATGAAGATGAGTCTTCCTGATTCCAAGCCCAGTAATCTATCACTGCACTGTATTGTACAATCTATACACTTCACTATCTAGTGACCCCATTCACATATAGGTGACCAGCATAAAGATGAAAGAGGGGGGATAAAGTTGATAGTTGTTAATGATCTATCAGTCACTTTTTTGGATATTAACAAAATTCAAAATTTTTTCATGCCCTTGGTATCTTCTGCTCCCTCTGATACCTTGCATTAGTAATTTCTCGGTGACCTGACAATTTTACCCCCTCCAGCATGGATCTCCTCTATTTATGCTGGCCATTCCAGCTCCTTTTCTTGTCTTTGGTCTCTTTAGTACCATTTATTTCCCCTCCACAAGTATCTTTGGGACTGTAATGTTAAGTCTCACAAGTATTGTGGCACCGATGTCCTTGATGGAAGAAACAGCTGGTTAAAGTGAATTTGGCAAATCTTTTCATTTTTCTTCTGTTTCTAGGTCTCTTTCCATTTTCATTGACAAGAGCCCTTTGGATAACTTTTTTTTTTTTTGGAAGGGGGAAGGCAAGGCAATTGGGGTTAAGTGACTTGCTCAAGGTCACACAGCTAGTAAGTGTTAAGTGTCTGAGGGAGAATTTGAACTCAGGTCCTTGTAATGGAAATGCAAATTTAAAGATCTTCCCTGCCCCTAGCTTAGGTGCACCTGGAGCCTGTGGTGGGAGGCTTGTTTTTCAGGAAAGCCCACACCTTGATACTTTGTGATTGGGCTGTGGGTCAAGGGGGTTGTTCTCTGAGCCAGGAGAAGGCTATATAAACCCTGATGAGAGGCTATACTTTGGGGCTCACTTTGAGAAGTGTTGTGTGATTTAACCAGATAAGACTCTGGGCAGCCGTTGAGAGCCCCGCCCCTGCCCGGCTTTGAAAACCCAGATGTTGATGCTTCCCTCTCTGGTAACTGTAATTTGGTATTGATGGTGGTTGGACAGTTTGGAAGCCTGTCTGCTTGATCTGTCTGTATACTCTGAAGTTCGGGGTGCTGACCTTTTCCCCCTGAACTAGGTAATATATGTTTGTTTGATTAAATTAAGCTTGTTAACTGATTTTGAGTTGCTTTCCTTTACAAAAGCAGTTCTAAGAACCTGTGTTGGCAGCCACCCTGGGGATGCTGGGGTGCTTGCTGCTACAGTCCTCCTGACTCCAGGGCCAGTGCTCTATTCACTGCACCACCTAGCTACCCCTGATGACTTTGTTTAGTTGAGTATCTTGCCAAGCTTTCTTCAAACTGTGTTTACATGGATAAATTAGCAAATTCACACACACACACACACTCACACACACTCACACACTCACACACACACACACACACACACTCACACACTCACACACACATACAGAGTCAATACAAAGCAAATGGAGGTCTAGAGTACGAACAATTGGGGAAATAAGCAGAAGTCTTCTATAGGAGGTGGCATTTGTATGGAAGCTTGAAAGCAGCGCGATTCCTAGCAGTAGAGGTGAGGAGAGAGTGCAGCCCAGGCACAGAGAACACCTGTATAAAGTCATGTGAGCAGGAGATGGACTATTCTATCTAAGTTATAGCAAATAGAGCAGATCAGCTGCTTGAAAGGAAGTAATGTGACATGAGTCTAGAAAGAGGAGGAATCCAGATTGTGAAGGGCTTTAAATGCCAAGTGGAAGCATTTTATTTAATCCTGGAGGCAATAGGAAACTGTAGGAGCTCGGTATGAATCAGCAATGTGAAACAGCCAGGAGAGCTAATTAGAACTTAGGCTGCATTAAGAAAGGAAGTACATTCACTGACTGACTGACTGACTGGCTAGGGAGGTTATAACCCCATCAAACCCTGTCCTGGTCAGACCACAGCTGGAATGCTACATTCAATTCTGGGTACCACATGATAGGAAGGACATTGAAGGAAGGGCTGGAGAATAAATACTGTAGAGGAAGGTCATCAGAGTAGTGAAGGGCAAGACAGTATAATGTGAGATTCAGCTGGAGGATGTATGAATATTGAGAAGAAAAGACTTCTCTAGGACATGATGAAAGTTAGAGTATTTGAAGGGATGTCAAGCAGAAGATGGATTAGGTTTGGTCTACTTGAACCCAGAGGGCCAAACTAGGGATAGTGGGAGACTTCCAAGCTTAGGCTTGGTCTAAGGACAAACTTCCTTACAATTAGAGATCTCCAGGGATGGGACAGGCCACCTTGGCATGTGATGGGGCATCTCTCACTGAAAATCTTCAAGTAACCACCACTTGTCAGGTATGATGTAGAATGGATTGGTGTTTAGGTACAAGTTGGCCTGGATGACCTGTGAGATCCCTTTGAACCCCAAGATTCTGTGATTTTCTACCTGTGAAATACCTTACCTCTCAGCATCTCCAACTACACAGAGATCTTGAAGGTCAAATGAGATAATGTTGACATCTCCAGTCCCAGGTTGTCTAGGGCAGAGGGGGTGTGTGTGTGTGTGTGTGTGTGTGTGTGTGTGTGTGTGTGTGTCCATCCTGGACCCCTTTCACAGGCTGCTGAAGCGTACAGACTCCCTTCTGGGTATAATATATTCAACAGAATACATAGGATGGCAAAGGACACTGATTATATTGAAATAGTTATTAAAAAAATTAAGAACAAGTTCATGGATTCCAGGTTACGAATTCCTTCTTTGGGAATTGTTTCATTTTGTCTTTCTGTTATCAGTTCTGACACAGTGCCTATCAAATCAAGGAAGAGAGCAGAGTGAGGGGTGGCCAGCTTGGGGCCAAGGTGAGGGGCACACTCTGGGGCCATAGTTATAGAGGGTCAGTTAGAAACTGGGAGACAGAACTTTTCCCTTGGTATCCCATGGGCAGAATCCCATGGTCTGCAGATCAAACTTACAACCTTGACCTCATTAACGGCCACTCTAACTCCGGAGCTAATCCACTTACACAATGAGAGGTTGTCATAATACTTGGGCCAGCCCCTCCCTGGACTGTTTGCCTCCTGCCTCTAAAAGGCCTATATCTGCCTGACTCAGGCCTACCTCAACACATATAGATAGACCACTTGTCAGGGATGAAAATTGAAATTAATTGACAACTCACTGAAGATATTTAAGTATCAATGTGACCTCTAACCCCTGGCTTCTAAAGGGTCCCAAAACTTTGGCCCAAGAGGGAATTCACTGAATCTCAATCAAACAATTAAAAAATATTTGTTAAGTGCCTACTATGTGCCAAGGAGTTAAAAGGAAAAAGTACCCAGTCCCTATGCTCATGAAGCTTATATTCTAATAGGGAAATCAATATCTATGCTTATAAAGGTAATATTAAGAAGCTGGCCCTGGGTCCACAGGAGCTGGGTTCATTTTTCCCTTCCCTCTCCCTCTACTCTGGATCCAGGTAAGGCCATGGTCAAGACTGGGCTCAGTTTTGGGGAAATTTGACTTCCATAGATTTGTCTTCCCAAACTCTTCCAACTGTTAAACCTTCACCACAGCAACCAGAGATGATTTAGGATTTCCTCCAAATAGAGGAATATATTTCACTTAGCCCTTTTGTTCTCAACGTTACATTTATTTGCATATCATTTAAAAAATAGAGTTCCTAAATTGTTTTGGGGGGAGGGGTGGAGACTGGCAATCAGATATTTGACAGAAGTTAAAAGGATTTTCTTCACCCCAAATCAGCTAGGGACAGGGGTCATGAGCATCCATGAGCTACACAGGAATAGTCTTGACAGTAGAACAGACTTAATCCTGATGGGGAGGGGGCTGCTTCTGGCTTTTGTTGGTAGTTGATATGACCGTAAGCTATTTGGACTAAAAGAGATTTACTTCTCCCAAGTAAGGGAGAATTACTGAGTCCCATAGCAGATAGCAGGAGAGAACCTTATTTTGGTAGTCTGTTGTTCTCCAGCTGTTTCTCAGTCCTGCCTGACTCTTTGTGACCCTATCTGGGGCTTTCTTGGCAGAGATACTGGAGTGGTTTGCCATTTTCTTTTCCAGTTCATTTTCCAGATAAGGAAATGGAGGCAAACAGGGTGAAGTGACTTACCCAGGGTCACACAGCTAGGAAGTGTCTGAGGTCAGACTCGAACTCAGGAGGAATCTTCCTGACTCAGGCTTGGCACTCTATTTGCTGTGTCACCTAGCTGCCCTACTACATGGTAGCAGGGAACTGTTGAGAAAACCCTGCATTCTGAGACCAAGAAAAACAAGAGATGGCTTGAGGCCCAGCAGAGAGCAGCAGAGAACAGCATGATGGCCTCAGCAGAGCATTCACTGGAAGGAGGGTTCCCTTGGTCATGTCTCTCAGTGCATACCTCTCCATGTGTGTGTTTGGGCCATGTGTGCTACCCATGTACATGACCCTTGACATGTTCCCTGGCCTCATGTATTATCTACACATGTTCACTCCTGCATGGAGGGCATGGTGACCTATGAGAGAAGTGTATTCCTATGAATTTAGGGGATGGAATCTTGTCTTGTCAATGAATGTGCTGTGCTGTTTGATTAGATGATTTCTGCTTTGAAATTATTTCTCCTTGGGGTGGGTAAGTGGTGCCCCGGAGTCAGGAGGACCTGAGTTCAAATGTGGCCTCAGACACTTAACACTTACTAGCCGTGTGACCTTGGGCAAGTCACTTAACCCCAACTGCCCTGTCTTCCCCCTTCAAGAAGCCAAAAGGAGAAGAAGGAGGAAGAAGGAGGAAGAAGAAGAAGAAGAAGAAGAAGAAGAAGAAGAAGAAGAAGAAGAAGAAGAAGAAGAAGAAGAAGAAGGAGGAGGAGGAGGAGGAAGAGGAGGAGGAGGAGGAGAAGAAGAAAGAAAGAAAGAAGGAAGGAAGGAAGGAAGGAAGGAAGAAGAAGAAGAAGAAGAAGAAGAAGAAGAAGAAGAAGAAGAAGAAGAAATTCTCTCTCCTTTCTGGTTGGATCAGTAAAAATAATCACAGCAACAGTTGCTGATCTGCAGAGGGTTTTGAACTTGGGGTAGCTTTATGAGGGTGAATGTGCAAGGGGACATCCTGGGGCTAAAAACTCATTTCAGGACGTAGAGATCACTGGGGCTTTAAGCTCACAAATGACCCCTTTCAAATTTATTTTAGAATTTTTCCAGGAATCAGATCAAGTCTACTAGTCTGCAGTTCAAAGCATATACTTTGGAAGTCAGGGTACTTGTCTGTTTCAAGACCTGTTCTGCCTCCCATTCTCCACAGTTTCTGAGAATGACTATACCTATTGATTTTAGACCTATCCCTTAAAACATAGATAGATCTAAATGTATAGATATATGTGTATCTCTCTCTCTCTATGTATATCTATATCTATATATATCTATGTGTGTGTACATATATATGTATATATATATGTACACACACATATAATATAGTCAATGGAATTTTGTTCTTGAGAACCTCTCATGCCTTCTGAGTCATTGTCCCTCGTAGAATCTTGAGCTATGGGATGCTACTTGTCTTCACCTTGAATTCTTTGAAATCTTATCTCTTCATCGAGGCAGTATAGTGGGGCAGAGTACTGGTGTAGGAGTCAGGAAGACCTAAGTTCAAATCCTACTTCTTATACTTACTAGCTGTAGGACCCTCAGGAAGTCCTTTTAACTACTCTGCATCAGTTTCCTCATCTGAAAAAAGAGGACATTAGACTCAGCCTCTAAATTCCCTCCCAGTCCTAAATCTACAATAATATGAAATCTAGCACATATATCTAGGGCAACAGCTAACATTACATGTTAGTATCAGGCTAAAATATCACATGAACATCATATAATAACCTGAAGTATCAATGTAACATGCTTCTGTTACATGCTAACAGCATATTCATTCATTTATTCAAGAAACATTTATTTGGTGTCTACTGTGTAAAAAACACTGTTCTAGACACTGAGGGAGCAATGAAGTTGAGATAAGACAATGTTCCTGTCCTCATGGAACTTATAGCCTAGTAGGATAATATGAGACCCACAGAAATAACCATTATGCACAGTGTTAGATGAAATCTCTATCCTCTGATACCTCACAATGGTAAGGAGGTGATAGCAGCCAGTGGACCACACACTCTAACAGCAGCCCCTCCCCAACACTTGGAAAAGATCCAAGTTTGGGCCCAATGACAGGCTACACAAATGTTGGCCATGGATGACACCAACTAGTTCAGAGTGTCTCCTCACCTGTTTAGCTGCATTGGGGGAATTTTTTGGTTACAGGAAATCTCAACAACCACCTACTAAGTTACATACAGGATTTGTGTTAATGGAGTGGTAATTACATTAAAGAGATATAAAACAAAAAGATTACATTAAGTGTCAAGAGGAGGCTGTTTTCTGACTTGGGAGATAAGGGAAGACATCATAAAAAAGAGGCATTTAGTTTTAAGGGATGAGTCTGAATTCAATAGGTAAAAAGAAGGGAGCATCTTTTAGGTATAAGAAATTGTATGGGGGTAGCTGGATGGTGCAGTGAATAAAGCACCAGCACTGGTGTCAGGAGGACCTGTGTTCAAATCCAGCCTCAGACACTTAACACTCACTAGCTGTGTGACCTTGGGCAAGTCACTTAACCCCCAATTGCCCTGCCCCCCATCCAAAAAAAAAAAAAAAGAAATTGTGTGAGCAAAGGCATGGCAGTGGGAAAGTGCAGGACTAGTTTAGAGTGCAGAAAGAAAGGATATAAGAAAGGAAGGAAGAAAAGAAGGAAGGAATACCAAAAAGAATGAAAGAAGGTAGAAAGTAAAGAAGGAAGGAAGAGAGAAAGGAAAGAAGGAAGGATGAAAGGAAAGAAAAGGAAAGAGGGAAGGAAGGAAAGAAAGAAGGGTGGGTGGCATATGTACAAAAATATTTATGGCAGCTCTTTTTGTGGTGGCAAAGAATTGGAAATTGAAGGGATGCCAATCACTTGGGGAATGGCTGAACAAGTTTTAGTATATGAACGTAATGGAATTCTATTGTGCTATAAGAAATGATGAGCAAACGGACTTCAGAAAAGTCTGGAAAGACTTATATGAACTGATATTGAGTGAAGTGAGCAGAACCAGGAGAATATTGTATACAGTAACAGCCACAGTGCACAATGACTAACTTTGATAGACTTGTTTCTTCTCAGCAATGCAATGATCTAAGATAATTCAAAAAAACTCATCATGGAAAATGCTGTCCACATCCAGAAAAAGAACTCTGGAGTCTGAATGTAAATTAAAGCATATTATTTGCTCTCTCTTTCTTTGGTTTCTTTTTTCTCAAAGTTCCTCCCATTGTTTCTAATTCTTCCTAACAACATGACTAAAGTGAAAATGGGTTTAATGTAAAATCTATATCAAATTACATGCTGTCTTGGGGTGGGGGAAGGGGAGAAAGGGGGAGAAAATTTGGAACTCAGAATATTATGAAATTGAATGTTGAATACTCTAAAAAAAAGTTTAAAAGGGGGAAACAAGGGGCGATTAGGTGGCACAGTGAGTAGAGCGTCGGCTCCAGAGTCAGAAGGACCTGAGTTCAGATCCGGCCTCAGACACTTAATGCACACACAAACAAAAACCTAGCCCATGTGACCTTGGGCAAGTTACTTAACCCCAATTGCCCTCCAAAAAGCAAAAAAAACCAAAAACAACAAGAAGGAAACAAAGAAAAGTGGGTAGAAGGAAGGAAAGAGGGAAGGAAGGAAGGAAAGAAGAAAGAAGGAAGGAAGAAAGGAAAAAAGCATTTATTAATACTATGTGTCAGGCACTGTACTAATCTCTGGAATTGAAATACAAGCAAGAAGAAAGACAGTCCCTGCCTGGAAGGAGCTTATATTCTAAAGGGTAAGGACAGCACGCAAAAAAAGGGACCAAAAAGCAGTTGGAGGAGGATTAATGAAGATAACTTGCATGGTTTTGAAGTTCGGAAAGTCAGAAGCAGAGCCAGGAGGGGAATGAAGGCTAGCCACCCTCAGCCCATCCAGAAAATGGAGGCTCCCCAAGGCACTCCCCAATGGGAGAAGGGAGAGGACTTTGTGGGGCCCTACTCCACAGTGAATGGTGGTGAGCTGTTCCAGGCTGAGGAGGCCCCAGGCTCTCAGGGAGGGTTCCGGATGAGCCAACAGCAGACAGGGAAGGGTTTGGAAGTCCAGAGGAGGCCAGGGCAGGGCCCAGAGCAGAGGGTCATCACATACCAATACAGCCCATGCTGACCTCGAATGTACTCCAACACTGCAGGCCATAGTACATTGAATTACCTCATGCTGGCATCACATGCTACCACTCCAAACTTACTCCAGAGGTTGTCAGACTGGTCGTCTCTTGTCTTTTGGTTTTCCTTTCCTTATTTTATTAAGACACAAATTAGTGAACTCAGTCAATGTGTAAGATAATGTCTGCACGGTGAAGACACAAATAAGATCTTTCACCTGCCCTCAAGGGACTGAAGTTTATTAGGGCAGCAGGACTCAGACAGAAAAAGGAAAGAGACTGTAGGGTGGCAAGTCCTAAGAGTAAAAGCTGGAGAAGGGAGACATGGGTCACCATGGGTTTGGGTGGGAAAAGAAGGCTTCAAGTGGAACGTAGGCTTCTTACCGGCAAGTTTTTTTTTTTTTTAATCTCTCTCTCCAGCACCTGGGATAGCACCTGGAACAGATTAGGTGCATAATAAATGCTTACTGAATTAATTGAATTTGTGGAGGGGTTAGGGCTTTAGCTAGGCTTGTGGGGGGGATGAGTAGGATAGACAAATAGAGAGGCAAGGGCAGGGCATTCAATAGTGAGTACAAGAACGTAGGGACAAGACTGTCTGTGACATATTTTAGGGGAAAATGAGTGGGCCATTGTAGTTGAAGCAGAGGGTATTTTTAGAGGAACAGAGGAGATATCAGGAATATAGGTGGGGGCTGAATTGGTTCATAAGATTTTGAGGTGTAAAGGCTCTTAGAGATTACCTAATTCTGTGCCCCCCATTTTACAGATGACAAAACTGAGGCCTAGAAAGGGGGTAGTAACTTACCCAAGCATACCTAGTGTGTGTCAGAGCCAGAATCTGAACCTTGAAGTCTCTCATAGGATCATAGATTTAGAGCTGGAAGGGGCCTTACAGTTAATTGAGTCTAACCCCTTCATTTTACAGATGGGGAAACTGAAGCAGAGAGAGGTCAAGTGACTTGTCCAGGGTTACACAGCTATTACATGTTGGAGGAAGGATTCTAATTCAGGTGTTCCAGACTCAAGCCCAGTTCTCTGTCCACTGTGCTGCCTAGTTTTCCTGGCCCTGCCCAGCCCCCCAGCTGCAAGTATCCTTTCCTCTCATCATCTTTTTTTGGTGGGTTTTTGTTTTTGTTTTTTTTTGGTTTTTGCTTTTTGGAGAGGGGAAGGCAGGACAATTGGGATTAAGTGACTTGCCCAAGGTCACATGGCTAGTAAGTATTAAGTGTCTGAGGCTGCATTTGAATTCAGGTCCTCTTGACTCCAGGGTTGGTGTTCTATTCACTGCCCCACCCCCTCTCATCATTTTGTATTTATTTTTTTCATACTCACATAGGTGCATGTTTTCTCCCTTATAGAATTTAAGCCCCCTGAGGATAGGAATTTATATTTTCTTCTTTATATTCCTAGCTTAGTAGTAGGCAAATAGTAGGTGTTTAATAAATGCTTGTTGAGTGGTTGATTGAACCCAGGACTTCCAATTCCAAATCTATCACTCTTTTTAATCACTCAGTTAACAAGTATTTATTAAGTACTTACCTGTACTAAGTTCTGGGGAAATTAAGTCAAGCAAAGAGGCCAGTGGAGCAGCTACGGGGCTCCGTGGATGGAGGACTGGGTTTGGAATTAGAAAGACTCATTCTGAACAATTCAAATCTGGCTGGAGATATTTGCCAGCAGTGAAATCCTGGACAGGTCACTTAACCCTGTTTGCCTCAGTTTCCTCATCTGTAAAATGAGTTGGAGAAGGAAAGGGCAAACCACTCCAGTATCTCTGCCAAGAAAACCTCAAAACAGTGTCCCAGAGAGTTGGACAGGTCTGAAATGGCAGAATGATAACAGAGACCATTCCCTACTCTCAAGCTTACATTCTAATAAGGAATGAAAACGTGTAAAAGATAGCTGTAAAGGAGGAAATATTGGGGGCATGTGGCTAAATCCAGAGAATGAGGATGAGGCTGGGCCCTCCCCACAAATGGAAATTCTAGGGAAACTGCACCAATGACGCCTATTGTTTCACAACACACTGAATTTCTATTACTTATCACTAGCTAGCCTCATTCTGGCATCTTTAATGGTTTCTGAATGAGCCCTTTCATTTTTATTTCCATTTCTAGATAAAAACATTTATTTTTTTTAAAGAAAAGACATCTTTGGAATCCACATAATGAAGAATAAAGGCACCAAACAGTCAGAAAGATAGAACTTACTGGGGAAAAAATGAATGGGGGTTTAAAATATAAATTAAATGTTGCTGGACAAAAATACTAGAGTCCATCCCATAAACATTCAAATATGTGTAAGTAAAAGGGGAGTCAGGCAGTCAGCAAATAAATAAGGCTATGGGGCAGTCACTAGAATGATGGATGAGGGAAAAAGGAAAAATCTAGGATCACTGGATTTCAATAAAGCTTGAGGCTGCCACTCAGAGTTGGCATGATTAGCAGAATGCTAACAAGACTTTGCCCCTGGGCATTGACTCAAGGTGGGGACAGAGTGAGGAGGGTAATCTTCCCTCATTTGTGGTCAAGGAGACTTTAGGGATGGAATACAACAGCCCACTTAGATTGTCTGGGCTAAGTCTGCCTCCTCCCGGAAGGAACTGCTCTACCACCCACCCCCCCCAGCCCCACCATGATTCTCTTCTGTGTCTTCCTCTCTGCCCCCTTCCCTCAAATAATTTCGCCCCAGGCAGTAGACCCTAATTAGAAACTACTAAAGGTCTCCTGACAGTCTTCAGAGCAAAATGAGAAAGGAGGATCAGATGCTTATTAAAGGGAGCTGGACCCATGATTTCACTGATGTGTAGACCACCCAGAGTGCAATCTCCTTCCACCAATATAGAGGGCAATTTGCCCATAACTTACAGTCTTAGAAAGTTGTCTGGGGAAACTGATACATTAATCAGTTTGCAAATGGTCCCAAAGCCAGTATGTATCAGAGCAAGACTTGAGCCTAGGCCTTCCTGATGCCAGTGTCAACCCTCTACCTCCTTTAGAGAAGTGTGGGCATGGTGATAATGCAAATAAATTGATACATAATTGGTTGGCCAAACTGACTCAAAGACTAGTGATTAATGTAGGAATGTCAGCCTGGAAGGTTGATGGATGCCAACACTCTTCTCAATAATTTGAATGATGACAAACATGGCATGCTTATGAAATTGTAGAGGGCCTTAAGTACCATCCTAGGGTGTTGGCATTCTATCCTGTAGTCAACTGGGAGCCATTAAAGGTTTATGAGAACCGGGGTGAGTGCATCCAGCAGTGTTTTAGGAAGATCTATTTGACAATGTACACAGAATGCATGAGGGCCTGAGAGTCTCATTAGGAGTCTGCTACCATGACCTAGGCAAAAGATGAGAGTCTAAGCCAAGATGGTAACAATGGGAATGGGAAGGAAAGGGGATAGCAAGATACTCTGAGAGGAATCAACAGGACTTAGTGGCTGGGTGGGAGGAGCAAGGGAAAGGGAGGAACGATAAATGACTCTAAGATTTTGAACCTGGACCACCAGGAGCCATTGACAAAATTGGGGGAGTTATTAGGGTATGTGTGTGTGTGTGTGTGTGTGTGTGTGTGTGTGTGTGTGTGTGTGTGTGTGTAAAGAAGATGACTTTCTTTTTAGAAACAAATTTGAGTCTGAGATACCAGTATATATTCTCCAGGTTGAGGTTTCCAAGGAGCAGTGACCATAAGGAAGGGGCTAGAAATATAGTTTTATGAATCATTTGCATAGAAAGATGGACAGAGACACTGGAGCTCTGAACAAACAAGCTGTTAAGAGAACAGAGGGCTGACAGAATGCCCATTTTGGGAGATGGGAGTTATGGAAGCAGCAGGAAGGGAGAAAGGGAGGTCCAAAAGGAAGATAGATCCAGGACAATACCATGGCTTGGAAGCCAAGGGAAGAAGCAGACACAGTAAGTATGGGCAGTGGTGGTTCATAGGCTCATGGAATGTCAGACCTAAAAATGTCCTTAAGGATCACACCACGATTCTCCTACATTTGACAGATGGGAAAACTGAGGCCAAAAAACTAGTCAAATGACTTGCTCAAAGTAAAAAACAGAGCCAAGAGCAGAATCCAGGTCTCCAGACTCTTCGTTTCAGTCTTATTCCACTGTACCATGATTCCTTTTCCTCCCCAGAGCCCCTCCTTTAAGGTGGAATCTGTTGGGTCTCATGAGCTTCTCAGAGACCAGTTCTATAAAGATATAAAAAGGTCCCCCACACTCTGGCTAAGCAGCTTACATTTTCCTCTAACACTTCTCAATGAGACCCTATGCTGCAACCTGACTGGACAGTTCACTATTCCCTAACCGTTCACGAGTGTTGTACCTTTGTCCTTAGCTCATGTTAACTTTTGTCTATAAATTTCCTTGTGATATTTTTTCTATTGTTATTTTCATTTTCATGTTATTTTCATTTTCTCATTTTAGACTGTAATTTCTTTGAGGACAGGGGTTTTATTATATACTTTTTATATATGTGTGTCTAAATATATATATGTATATGAATATCCTCCCCCCCACACACCTACTTCTCTCATCTTCTCCCCCTTCACACCTGGCTCAAGTGCCTTAAATATATTAGGTAATCAGTATTTCTTAGATGAATTAAAAACATATTATATTCACTCATGGAGTAAACATTTATTTAATCAATCAACCAATAAGACTTTTAAAAGTATCTATTATGTGCCAAGAGCTGTGCTCAGTGCTGGAGTTAGAAAGACAAAAATGAAAGTCCTTATCCTTGAGATGTTTACATTCTAACAGGGGAGACAAATATACACACACACACACACACCCCATAATATACATACACACATGTATGTAAATATGTATACAGATGCATGTGTGCATACATGCAGTTAAATGTATATATAAGACAATATGTATATACACACTTTATATGTATATACACACTTATATACATATGCATATGTATATATACATACATATAGATATATATGCAGATATAGATATAGATATCTGTCTATCACACCAACAAAGCAGGTACAAGTAACCTGGGGGTGGGGTAGGAAGGCAGTAGCTGGGGGGAGAATTAGCAAAGGTCTCATGCCAGACTTGAGATGAGACTTGAAGGAAAATAGGAGCTCTAAGAGGCAGGTGAAGTCAGTGCACTCTAGGAATGGGAGAATGCTGACACAAAGTCCTACAATGGATGTTGTACATAGTAGCAAAAAGGTCATTTTGGTTGAACTATAGGGGGCTGGAGGGGAATAATTTGTAATAACACTGGAAAGGTAAGTTAGTGACAGTTTGTATGAAATATTGAACGGGCTGTGGGAAAATAAGTCCATTCATTCACCATTGGTAGAGCTGCAAACTGGTCCATTCATTCTGGAAAGCAATTTGGAAATATGTCCCCCCAAATACTAAATTGTGCATCAGCTTTCCAGGGCTGTGCTGGAGCCAGCTCCAAGAGCAGAAGAGTTGGTTGTTAAATGTTCAGTATGAGCATTTGTCTTAGAAATCAGGAAATACCACAAATTAAGGCTTCATTTATTGTGTTTTATTAAAAAATTCTAGACTTAAGAAAGTGATGGAGAAAATATTAATAATTCAGGTTACACTAAAAAGTATGTTGTTCATGTATTCCCCCCTCCTTGAAAGCTGATTGTTAAATGTTTACTAGCACACCACTGCTTTTGACCCAGTGATGCCACTACTAGGTCTATACTCTCACAGAGAACAAAAAAAGGCGGGCGGGGGGGGGAGGATCTATATGTACAAAAATATTTATAGCAGTACTGTTTGCAGTAGCAAAGAATTGGAAACTGAAGGGGTGTTCATACTGATACACAGCCCCTGATTGATTGGCTGTCTTAAAAATCCCCTACCGCCATGAAGCCTACATTCTAGGAAAGCAGATTTACCATATCTTTCAAAAACTATAATGTACTAGACAACTGAAAATGTATGAGAAGTATTAATAATAAAAATGATAGATATATAATGCTTTCAAGTTTGCAAAGTGTTTTCATTACTCGATCTCCTTTAAACATCACAAAAACCCTGTTTGGTGGTTCCTGTACTGTAGGTGTTATTGTATCTGTTTTATAGGTGAGGAAACTGAGGCTAGGTGGGATTTGAGGCTCCATCTTTCTGAGTAAAAGTACAGGATGCTGGCCAATGTGCTATCCTGCCTCTTGTGGATGGTGGGGTAGACACAGCTGAACTTATTTGCTCAGCGAATCTGGCCTCTTCTCTCTGTAGGGGCAGGCAGCATGGTGGAAGGGATAGAAAGCTGATGTTGGAGGAAGGAAGGTCTGGGTTTGAGTAGCGCCATTCGATGGGTAAATCACTTAGGTTCTCAAGCAACTCTCTAACATTGTAGTTAGACAAGTAGGGAATTTCCAGGCAGATTCAAACCTAAAAGAAATTTCTCCAAGTTCCCTGTTGTTTGTGCTTTTCAAAGCATTTTCCACAATTGAAGTGCATTTCACAAATGAGGAACATCTCCACAAGCCTGAGAGGCAGTTAGGGTAGTAGTTATTATCTCCAAATTTTTTTTTTTTTTTTTTTTGCTTTTTGCAGGAGGCAATGGGGTTAATGGGGACTTGCCTAAGGTCACACGGCTAGCTTTGTGTTAAGTGTCTGAGGGTGGATTTGAACTCAGGTCCTCCTGACTCCAGGACTCGTGCTCTATTCACTTGGGCCACCTAGCCATCCCTATTATCTCCATTTTTCAGATAAGGACATTGAGGCCCAGACAGGCCAGGTGACTGGTAAGTTCGGAGAATGTTCTCTCAGAGCCAGGCCCTGGGACCTTCTCTAGTCTCGGGCTCTTTCCTCTCTATGGCAACAATTGACGTCATTTCTCCCACACAGTCCCCTGAAGGGGTTGACAACATCTCCCACTTCTCTTTTCGCAAAATGAGGTTGGGCCTCGTCTCCACCCAGGCCTCACCTCATCCCTGTCTCACCGGCCTACTGTTCCCTTCTGTCCAATCGAAGAGGCCACTTTCATTCAGCATACAATTGAGCAAATTAATATAGTATTTTGGGACCCATGAACAGTCATTCCAACCTAGCCCAGGGAAATAAAAACAGGAATGAGAGTCAGTCATACTGCTGGGGTGAGGGGAGATGTATACCTTTGCTTTCTTTTCACTGAGCCTGGTTTCTTTCAGGTACCACATGGTGCTCCCTGGCCAAGGAACTATGTAATATTAGTTCTCTTTTCTTTCTGGATGGGACACCCATGGCCCAGAGCGTCTTGTTAATGAGACCCACTTAACCCCTCAGGGCCCCTTCCTTAGGGGGTCTCAGGCCTAGACTTTCCCATTTCAAGAGGGCCTGTCTCTATAGCTGACAAGAGTCACCTTGGTGCCTTCCAGGGAAGCCAATTAGTGCTTGCCAACCTAGCTGGATTATTATGATTAATCATGCCCTGAATCTTCTGGGTGCTGACTCCAGGGAAGGAGGGCTTACCCAGAGGGGGTCACTTTATAAGGACCTCGAGCCACAGCTCCCAGCTCCTTCTAATGTGGCTGGTCTAGCCTCTTGCCCCATTCTGGGAAGGAGAAGAGGAAGCTCCTTGTCAGTGGCCAATCCCTTTTAGGCCCAGGGCAGAGAGAGCAGAGCCACAGCCATGAATGGCACAGAGGGACCCAACTTTTATGTCCCTTTTTCCAATAAGACTGGTGTGGTTCGAAGCCCCTTTGAGGAGCCTCAGTATTATCTGGCCGATCCATGGCAGTTCTCCTGCCTGGCGGCTTATATGTTCATGCTGATTGTCCTGGGCTTCCCCATCAACTTCCTCACCCTCTATGTAACCATCCAGCACAAGAAACTTCGGACGCCCTTGAACTACATCCTGCTGAACTTGGCAGTAGCTGACCTCTTCATGGTATTTGGTGGTTTCACTACCACACTTTATACCTCCCTGCATGGCTACTTTGTTTTTGGACCCACTGGCTGCAACCTGGAAGGATTCTTCGCCACTACAGGAGGTGAGTGGCTCCCTAGGGAAAGGAGGAAGAGACTCTTCCAGCCCATCCATGATTGGAGAGGGAGGAGAAGATCTCCAGGGCTTAAGGCTGGGTGGGTGGGGTTGCTCAAATGGAGGATACTGGTAGAATTTAAGATTCTAGACTTAGAGCTCGGCCTCTTTCTCTTAAATGCAGAGGTGGGGAACCATGGGTGCAGAATAGCACATAAATCTGTTGGATATAGTCATGGTGTTGGTTAAGATTTCTGTACTGCTTTTTTTCCTCTTTCTTTTCAAACCTCTGTTGTTACAAGAAATGGTTCACTAGGTAGAAGAGTGAGGAGGGATATACCAGAAACAAACATTACTTTAAAAAAGATCACTAGAAGAAAGAAATATTTTTTGAAAGATTTACAGTTTACACCTGTCATATTATAGGTGAGGCAGCTGTGAACAGGAGAGGTGAAGAGATTTGTCCTAAGTTATACAGATAGCAAGGGAAGAGCCAGAATTTGAACTCAGGTGCTTTGACTTTAAATCCAGTGCTCTTTTTAGTTGTGACCACCCCCTCCCCAAACACATCTCAGTTCCAAGATGGGGAAGGGAGCTGGGAGTATTTGAGAGCCGATTTGGAGGCAAGAAAGAGCAATAATGGCATCTGGCATAGACATAGCTCCAACCATCCTAATGTTTCCCCCTTCCACTCACAACATCTTGCCAGGAAAGCTTGACTCCTGAGCTATTTCACACTTTCAAAGATTTAATGCTGGAAGGGACCTTAAGAGATTCCAGCTTAAGGCTGGAAGGGAACTTTGGGACCATCTATTTTAACCCATTCTATTTACAGGTGAGAGAAACTAAGGTCTTGGGACAAGGGTGTGCTGGTAAATATTTAACAACCAGTTCTCTGTATTATTAACATTTTCCTGCATCATTTTCTTAAGTTGACATGAAAAAAAAAACCAAATAGATGAAGCCCTTATTTATATTTGCGACATAAATGATCACACTGAGAATTTAACTATCGTCTCTAGCTGGCTGTTTGGAGTTGGCTCCAGGACATCTGTCTGTGCCCAGAGACATGCCCAAGAATGCCCAGTGGTAGGGCTAGATCCCAGGTTGGAGGGACTTGGGTCCAGTGCTCTTCTAGGTACATACAGGAGCGATGGCTCAGTGCACGAGCTTCCGGTGTTTCCCATAGATTATGGGATTATAGGATTTACACCTGGATGATTATCTAGTCTAACCTAACTTTACAGAGGAGGCACCTGAAGGTCAGATAGACCTGTCCAAGGTACTCATCTAGTGAAGAGTAGAGCTAGAATTGAAATCCAGGTCCTCTGGGTCCAAATCCAGTTGTCTATACCCTGCTGCTTGGTCTGCCTGTGTTTTCTTACATGCCTCAATGGGTTGTTAGCCCTGAGATCAGGGATGTGGTCTTTTCTCATCTGTGGGTATGGCATACTCTAGAGTTTTGCCTTCAGAAGGGACTTTGTGATTATGCCTGTTAGACAAAGAGAGAATCATAGAATGAAAGAATTTGAGGGTGGAAAGGGACTTCATTGAACCTCTCATATAACCCACACCCCGGAAGACTCCCTTCTATAAATATTTCTGACCAATGGTCTTCCAGCTTCTCCTTGAAGACTTTCAAAGTTGGGGAAACTCATCAACCCTTGACACGGACAATTCTAATGGGTAGGAATCTGCTCTGCTCCCCTAGGCTCTAGACCTGGGCTGCTTCTGGGCAGAAGATAGATAGAGGATTATGGGTGTGAGTGGATGAGTGCTACAGAAGGGTACAACTGAGACCCCTGGGGAAGTTCCCCTGAAGGCACAGTCTCAGTTTGTTCCAGCTTGCCTTCTCTAAAGAGAACTGATCACCTCTACCTCTTAGTTAGTGGTGGAACATCCAGAAGGTGGAAGAGATATGAGAGGATCTCTGAATGTTTAGTTCTCCCATGTTGTCTGAGGTGTGATCAGAAAAGGTCCCTGGCCCCCCAAAGGGCTCCTCTGAGGATGCTTGAAATTCCACTATTCCCTTGGCTTAAGCATTACCCTTTCTTCCCAGGGTCTTCTTTAAAGATGCAAATATCCTTGAGCAAGGATCTAATTAAGTCCCTAATACCTCCCAGAGAGTGACCTTATCAGATATATTCCCAGCTAAGGGGTCAGAGCCAAGGGCAGCAGGAGAGTCCTCAGTACTTGGGATATAAATGGTGCTGAATGGGGGTGGGGGAAGAAGAAAGGCAGAAAAAACCAATTTTGCCTCTTGCACAATTTTGCACCAAGCTGTAGAGAATGTCTGAATTTATTTGGGCCTTGGACTCCAACCTTCCTTCCTCTCCCCCTCTTTGTCCTTCTTTCCATCCTCTCTCCTTCTACTGAGTCCTCTAAAGCCAGAAACATTCCCATTGTATCTTTCAGGTGAAATAGCTCTGTGGTCCTTGGTGGTTTTGGCCATTGAGAGATATGTTGTGGTCTGCAAACCCATGAGCAACTTCAGGTTTGGGGAGAACCATGCCATCATGGGGGTCGCCTTCACTTGGGTCATGGCTCTGGCTTGTTCTGCTCCACCGCTCATCGGCTGGTCCAGGTTAGTGGAATGTAGAGAGGGAGGCAAGGAGGTAGGGGTGAGCCCCTTAGAAATCTGGGGATGCTTTCTTGGCTGAGTGGAGAGAGGAGCTTCAACCCAGACCATCCCTGCTCCTTCAGTGCTGTCCATTGGGAGCTATATCAACTGATCCTAATTCATCAAAGAGCACAGGATCAAGACTGCTCATCTAGTCCTATTCCCTCATTTTGCAGATGAGAAAGTTAATGTCTAGAAAGATTAAATGATTTGCCCATAATTTCATTGCTTGTAAAGAGCAAAGGTGGGATTCAAACCTAGATCCTTTGATTCTGGATGCAGTATTCTTTTAACTGCATCACACTGCTCCCTTGGGTGGGGGGATACAGGGGGTAAGGTGGAAGGACTGTTTGGACACCAAGGCTGAGACAGCTATCCATGAGAGCTATGGATAATGAGGAGGCCCAGAGAGTATGGAAAAAGTCTAAGATGTCTCCTTTCACCTTGGCTATACTCTAATCCTTATTTAAGCTAGGGCCAAAGTCCAATCCTCTTTAGCTCAGATCCTATAGTATTCCCTTTGACCTTGAGTGCCTATCTGCATAGTAAAACTGTTCATCAATAGGGATGCCCAGGTGGCCAACTGCCTCCCGCCTTCACCTAGTCTTGGGCTTCAAAAGAGATGGAGAAGAAGCTGGGGAGGAAGTTTGTATTGCCTCCAGAATAATGCAAACTACCATGATCACCCCAGGGAGACATTCCCCAACCAATCTAATTCTCAAAGCTCTTTGCTGAGGAAATACCAAGCCCTCCCCATCCTCACTAGGAATACATTTAACAATGTTTCCTGCTGATAATCTTCCATCTTCTGCTATAATGTGAGCCCACTGGCCTTTTCTCTACTATGATAGGTTGTCCTCTTTTATTTTAATAATAACCTTTTGGCAATGAAGATGCCTTTTTCTGTCTTCTCTTCTCCAATGTTAATTAATTACTTCCACCTCAAAGATCCCTTATAGGTAGGCAGATCCTATTCTTGCTTCAATGTGTTTCTGGGGATCTCCTTGGAAATCAGAACCTCAAAAGAAACATTTTCCCTCCTGTGCCATTTTCCTTCCCCTTTAGCCAGCAGCTACTTATTCCCCACTATGACTGAATATGCCCAGGGGCAGTGGGCATTGGAGGACTCTGACCAAAACTCACAGTGGTCGTGGCAAAATGTGAAATACTGGTGATGAGGGAAATGCCACATGGACCAAAGGGAGAGGCAGCCATTGTTCCCTAAACTTTCCTCCCAGTCTCTGAAATAACAGGCTAACTTTGTCAATGCGATCTTGCCATTGAGTGGGGCTTTTCTGCAGGTATATTCCAGAGGGAATGCAATGCTCGTGTGGAATTGACTATTATACCCTCAAACCTGAAGTCAACAATGAATCCTTCGTCATCTACATGTTCGCAGTTCACTTCACCATTCCACTGATCGTCATTTTCTTCTGCTATGGTCAACTGGTCTTCACCGTCAAGGAGGTCTGGATAGCTTTTATCTTTAGTATACCTCAATAACCCAGCCCCTCACCCCTGATCATCTGCCTTACCTACCAGACATTTGTTTCTCTCTTCCCACTCTATCTTTCCTGTTCCTTAATTTGTCATTCATTCATTCATTCATTCAATCAATCAACCATCCAGACAACTGACCAATAGTTACTGAATATCTATTATATGTAATACCCTTTAGGGAAGTGGACATAAAATGTGTTTGGGGGAGCATGAATGGGCCAGTCTGGTGAAGAGTAGTGGCAGAAAGGCCTTTGCAGGAAAGGTAGACCGCTACTCAATGGCGGAGAGCCTCAAACGTCAATCTAATGTTTTTTCCAGGCTGCAGCCCAGCAGCAAGAGTCTGCTACCACCCAGAAGGCCGAGAAGGAAGTCACCCGGATGGTCATCATCATGGTCATCGCCTTCTTGATTTGTTGGTTGCCCTATGCCGGTGTGGCTTTTTACATTTTCACTCATCAGGGCTCCAACTTTGGCCCAATCTTCATGACCCTCCCGGCTTTCTTTGCCAAGTCGTCTTCCATTTACAACCCTGTCATCTACATTATGATGAATAAGCAGGTACCTGGGTTGGGGAAGAGGAGGGAGATGCTCAGCTACAGCCTTGAAGGGGGGGATAGAGGTGGGGATGGACTTCGCTGACAGAGTCAATAGATAGAGACTCCCAGAAGCAGTACCAAGGCCTGGGAGAGAGTTGCCCAGAGAAGGAGGATGCCTGGATTCTAGTCTAGTCTTCAAGTCTAACTAGTTATGTAACTTTGAACAAGTCACTCCACTGGGGTATGCCACTCCTTCCTCATCTCCAGAATACAGAGGGTGAACAGATATTTCCATCTCTAGAAATGATTTCAAGGGCCTTGGTTCAAGTTCTCACTTGGGTCCTCATTTTGTCCTGAAGTCGATCCATCCTCTTCATGGAGCAGAAATCTTACTGGAATGCTGGAGTCATGCCATGGAACCATTTAATGGCAAAGCTTTTTTACAGAGTCCATCTTGTCAAGCCAGGCCCCATCGTTTAGCAGATGGGGAAACTGAAGCCCAGTTTAAGTGACTTCCCCAACATTTCACACTTACCAAGCATCAGAAGTGAGATTTCAGTCCAGGCCCTCTGACTCTAGAGACCCCTCCTCTTTCCACTGCCTTGGTCTAATAACAGAGGGTTTGTTATAGCTAAATGAATGTGTGTTCAGGTTCTTATCCTAAACTCTTTTATGTGGGGAGGTTAACCTTGGCAGAGTGTGTTATAAAATCCTTTTTGAAGAGAAGCTTCTGAGGGGGAAGGAGAGAGAAAGAACACAAAGGTCCCTGGATGAAGCAGATAGAATGGAGATGGAGGGTGGAGGCTGGGAAACATTAATGACAAACTTTACCTGCTACTCTCTCATGCTGAAGGCCAGCCCCTGGGCTGAGCATTCTCTGAATAGAGAATTCTCTTGCCACTTTTGTTTTTTTTTCTTTCTAGTTCCGAACCTGCATGATCACCACCCTCTGCTGTGGCCACAACCCATTGGGTGATGACGAGGCCTCTGCTTCAGCCTCCAAGACGGAGACCAGCCAGGTTGCTCCTGCATAAGCTCTAAGAAGGGCTCCATCCACACCTGGCACACCAGATTTCCGAAGGCTGCCAACAGCCCACTTATAGGAATATCATTCCCTGCCCCTAACTCCTGATTCACAGCTACCCACTGAGAATGACTGGACAGCATTAGGAGCTCTATATGTCCATCAGAAGGAGGTTATACCTAGTACCCAAATTTTGAAACAAAAGGAAAAAATAAATCAAATAGCCTCCAATCGTCCCCCAATTTTCAAAGCCAGCCAGATACTTTCTGTATGCTTTGAATGCTGCAGACACCAGGATTGCTTTTTGAGAACTGATCCCAGAGTCCTTGCTTCTGAGAGGTTTATGTGATCAGGAACCCTCTAGGGGGCCTGAGCCCATTTGCCCCACAGCAACATATGAACTCTTACTCTCAGGAAAAATGACCCAGCTTAAAGATAAGCACCTAGCACAAGGCTGGGCAACCAGTAGGTGCTTAAATAATGCTTGTTGAGTGAATGAATGAATGAAAATGAATGAGTGTTAATGAATGAACAAGTGAACAAGCTAAGGGCTTAAGAAGTCTAACTGTTACCACGTTACGACGTGTAGATGATTTTGGATACTATGGCATTTGTAAGTTAGAAATCTTCCCTCTTCATCTTTCTGAGAGAGCCCATTTTGAGACATGGGGAGGACCAAGGGAACTGAGGTAATCTGACATCACTCACCCCGACACATTTTAAAAATGAACTTGGGGAGATAACAGGACAAACTACAATGGTCCTTCACTGGCTTCCCTTTCTCTAGCTACTATGGTCCCTGCTCACCAGGGCTGGACAGCTCTTCAAAGAGAGTCTGAAACAGGTAGGTCTCTGGGCCAGTCACTGGGCAAAGCAATGCATTTGGCAGGCACTGCACCTTAAAAATTAGGCGCTGCTTCTGGGTTTACAGAAAAAAGAACATAAGAGAATCAAAGGACAGGACAAGGTCAGGACATGGGGGAGAAAAGAAGACATTGGGGGTTGGGGGATTCGCTAGGCCTAGGCTATTTCTCCAGATTTTTCTGACCCCTCTGCCCTTCTCTCAGGCTTCAGAAACCCAGAGACCTTCCTTTTTCCCCCATGGCCACAGCCCAAGTGAGAAAACAATTTCTGTTTGTTTTTGCATTTGTAAAATACTTTATCTCTTATTCCCAATCGCCGACAGCTTCTCAAAGATCGATAGGGAATGGTAGAAGCCATATAAGTTCAGTATTTAGTGAAGAGTAAATATTGCAAATAAAACTCTTTTTTTGCAAGTTAACTGAATACATGGATTAAAGGGATTGAAATAGCTTTGAAACTCAGGGTCAGGTGATTCAGTCAGTAGTTAGGCAAATGTCCGATTCATCTGCTTAAGATTTTCAAAGTCTCCATTTTTTTTTAGTGGGGTGGGGAGGAGACAGGCTTCAATTAGATCACATTTTTCTCTGCAGACTTGGTTCCATCCTTGAGGGGTCACAAACATGGGGAGTTCCAAAGGGTCCCTGGGCAGACATAGGAGGGAATTCTGGGAATGTAGATCACTGGGCAAGTTGGGGCAGTCCTTAGAGGGTGGCCCTAGTGGGCTCCCACCTTTCCACCCTACATGACTGTCTTAGGGATGCCACTGAGGTTTCATTTGGTGAGTGCTCATGGCCAACTTGGCTTCTGTTTGGCTGCTATTGTTCCCAGAGGAAACAAAAAGACATGTATGTAAGCATTAAAAAGGACTCTTCCATGTTTCCAAAATGTCTGGTGGTGTTTTCTCCCCTCTCCACCTCTAAACTATTTATCTACAGGGAAAGTCTGAAACCAGCAGTTACCAACAGTTGGCTAACCATGGATGTTGCCTCAAGCCTTCCTTCATGATCTCCTGGGGCTGGACTGTTGCCTGTGGACTGTCATGCTGGCCTCAAGTGGGGTGGTCCTGTGGGTAGCAGACCAGCAACCCTTGAATGGACTTCTCTGACTGCTGGGCTGGGACAGAGAAAACCTGGGGGATCCCCTAGCTTCCCAGAGAGACTCTGGGCATGAGGCACACAATGGTTATCTTCAGATAACTGAAAGGCTGTGTGGCAAAGAGATTCCTCTTGGTCTGTGCTATTCCAGAGAAAAGGATACAGACCACTGGGTGGGAGTTAGAAAGGGGCAGATTTTAGTTCAGTAAAAGGAAGCACTTTCTAATCCAAAACCTGGATAACAACAGAAATGGCTATTTGGAGAGATAGTGAACTCCCCTCCCTGTCACTGGAAAACATCACCTAGCACAACTCCTTCACTTTATATATGAGAAAAACTGAGGCCCAGAGAGGTTAAGGGATGACCCAAGGTCACACAGCTAGTAATGAACTAGCCATCCCATTCATTCATTCATTCATTCATTAAGCATGCATTAAATGCCCTCTCTTGGCCTTGTTATCAAGGTCTCCTTTCCTTCCCCACATACACCCACTGGTTTCTAGACGAATTTCTGAGAAGACCTCTGGGAAGGGGCAACGTGGTGAGTCTGCTACAATCAGTCAATTGATCAACATTTATTAAAGAGCTGCTGGGTGCCAGGCAGGTACAGGATAAGATAACATATTCTACTAGAGTCATTTTCCCTAAATCTCTCATGGAGCCAAGGCCAATGTCTGGGCACAACTGAGCTGGGATGTGGGGAGCTACCTGGACCCCCTTAGAATCCTACAATCCAGTCGGGAACTTGGAGATGAAAGACAGCTGACCATTCCTGCCTTGGGAGGCAGGAAGATGCTAGCAGGAGGGAGCCTCCTTTCTTCTGGTCCAGCAGCCAGTAGGATGAGCTCACTGCCTCCTCTTCCCTCCCTCCATCTCTCACTGCAGTGGTCTTGGGAAGGATGGGGCAGGGGGAGGTCCAGGAAGGACACCACCACGAGACTTGCCCACAGCCGGCTCTCCTTCAGGAGCCGGAAGTATTAGTATTTAGCAGAAAGTGGCAGGCTTGGCTTTCTGCCGCCCACAGACCTTTGGTCAAAGCCTCATGCCTTGGATCTCAGCCATATTTTCCTGTGACCAAATCCTTGTATACCTCCTTCTGACTCCATTTTTCTGTGAAATGAAGTGAGGATCTTTGCCATAACCTGGCTCACTGTAGCACACAATCTATGAGTCACCTGGGTTAAAAAAAAGTATACTCCCTAGACATTAGAGACAACATTATGAAATTAGACTGCCTTTCTGGATTAGCTCCAATGTCTGTCTCTGCAGGACCTTTTTGCTTTGGTAGGACTTCCTATGTCTGCTAGCATTGGCTCCCTCCCAGCTGCCTTCCTAGACGGATTAACAAGGCCTCACATCTCCTACAGGGTCACAGATTTAGAGCTCAAAGAGATCTTGGACTTTAATTTTACAGATGAGGAAACTAAGACAAATAGAGGTTGCGTGACCCAGGGCAAGTCACTTCACCTGTATGCCTTAGTTTCCTCATCTATAAAATGGGGCTAATGAATAGTACCCACCTCCCAGCATTGTTGTGAGGATCAGAGGAGACATCAAGCACTTAGCACATGGTAGGTGATGTATAAATGTTAGCTATTATTATTATCATTGTTATTGTTAAGTATCAACAATTGTAGCATTAATATGGTTAATATTATATTAAGTGATTTGCCCAGAGTCACACAGGTAGGAGTCTAAGGCTGGATTTGAACCCAGGTCTTCCTGATGCCAATACTCCATCTACTGTACCACCTTGATGCATCAGACAGTTTTGATAACCACTGTTTTACATTATAGTTTGAGATCTGGCAGCATCAGAGTTTGATTATAGATTTAGAGGGGAATGTGTCCCTTGTAAGTCAGTTACTCTAACCCTCTCATTTTATAAGTAAGGAAATTGAGACCTTGAGAAAATACTATTCAGATAGCAAGCAGGCAGGCTGGGCACTGAGCCCAAGTTTTAGCCCATTTTGTACTTCAGCTGCCTCTCGGAGGTCCATCCCTCTTACTCCTTCTGTCAGCTCTCTTATGTGATGCTCATTCAGAATTCAATTTCCCCTGGGAAGAGGTAACACTCTTCAGGACTTTTCTCCTTAAAGAAGGGGAAGAGGTCCATTGGGAAGACTCTGGGGGGGGGGTGCCCAGGTTTCCAAAGATTATCTCTCATTGAAGAGGAAACCAAAGTCCAAGGAAGAGTGACTCATCCAAGGCCTTACAACTAGCACTAGAACTTGGTCAGGGCTCTCCCTCTTACAGTATCTGAACAATTCTCGTACCAAAAGCATTTCTCTCTTAGAGAAGAATCCCAGAATCTCGGAATTATGGAGAATTGCCTGGATGCCTCTGATAATGTTTCCCACCTCCTTAGGCATGCATTCTGCTTTTGGGTGACTCCAATCATTAGAATATTGATTAAATGGGCATCCAAGCACCTAGTCCAATGCCCCTTCCATAGGGTCAACACTTAAAAATATTTGAAAATTAGGTGGCACAGTGAATAGAGGATTGGCCCTGGAATCAGGAGGACCTGAGTTTAAATCCAGACTCAGACACTTAACACTTACTAGCCATGTGACCTTGGACAAGTCACTTAACCCCAATTGCCCTGCCTTCCCCCCTCCAAAAAAAAAAATTGAAAAGAGAGAGAAAAAAAGGTGCCGGTCTGACTAAGCTCAATAAATCTGAGTGGCTCCCTGTCTCCTCCTGTTTGCCTTCCATAGCCTGGCCTCTCTTTGCTTTCCAGTCTCTTACACCACCCTCCACCTCACACCCCCTCTCCAGACTCCGTGCCTTTTCATTGGCTATATCCCATGCCTGAAGCACCCTCCCTTTTCATCTGTCTCCTGGGTTCCCTAACTTGCTTCAGGTCCCAGCTAAAATCCCACCTCCCACGGGAAGCCTTTCCTGGTCAGCCTCAGTGATATCACCATCCCTCGGATGGTAATCCCCAATTGAGCCCATCTGTATCTTGTTTGTACACAATTGTTCCCACGTTGTTTCCCCCAGTAGACTATATTTTTGACAGCAGGAGCTGCCTTCTGACTTTTGTATCCTCGGGGTTTGGCAGCTGGTAATTCCTTAATAAATATTTGCTGACTAGCTAGTGAAGGCAGGTCTCCTTGTCCCACTTCTTACACTTCCCTCAGTCTCCTCTTCTCCAGGTCCCAGCCTCAGTTCCTTCACTGGTCCTCCCATGGCATGGACCTGAGGACCTTCCTTCACCATCCTGACTGCCACGTACCCCCTGCTCTTAAGAAATCCAGCTCCAGGCGGCCGCTCTTTGCCACCTGTTAAAGCAGGAGGTCAATTAGCCCCATGTGGGCACACCTGGCTTAGGTGCTGCTATATAAAGACTGGAGGGGGGGTGGGGCTGGGTAGCCTGGACCTGCTTGGAGGGCGTGTAGGTTTGCTGTTGCTCCTCTCAGGGTTCCCCCGCCCCGCCCCAGCTGTTTTAGGGTTTCAGGATGTCTTCTGAGGATGAAACTCAGGATTTGCCTCTGCCTTCCTCCAGCGACAGCAACGTCAGACTGAACCAGACTTATGATAAGCCCAGTTCCCCTATCCTTCCCAATGTGGCTTCATCTTTCCCGGCTGATCTTGACGATTCTACCCAGGTTATGGATGCTACCAGTGACTCTGAGAGGCCAGGTAAGGAGAGAGAGCAGAGGAGGGAAAGGGGAAAGGCGGTTCCCTGAGTCTGTTCTTCCTTTTGGGTTTGGAGCAGTGAAGGCTGCCAGTTTCCTGGAGCCCAACCTCTTCTTCTTGCCCTTCTTAATTCTTTCTCCTCTTCCCCTTCTTCCCCCCTCTTCCCCTTCTTCCCCCCTCTTCCCCTTCTTCCTCCCTCTTCCCCTTCTTCCTCCCTCTTCCCCTTCTTCCTCCCTCTTCCTCTTCCCCTTCTTCCTCCCTCTTCCTCTTCCCCTTCTTCCTCCCTCTTCCTCTTCCCCTTCTTCCTCCCTCTTCCTCTTCCCCTTCTTCCTCCCTCTTCCTCTTCCCCTTCTTCCTCCCTCTTCCTCTTCCCCTTCTTCCTCCCTCTTCCTCTCCCCTTCTTCCTCCCTCTTCCTCTTCCCCTTCTTCCTCCCTCTTCCTCTTCCCCTTCTTCCTCCCTCTTCCTCTTCCCCTTCTTCCTCCCTCTTCCTCTTCCCCTTCTTCCTCCCTCTTCCTCTTCCCCTTCTTCCTCCCTCTTCCTCTTCCCCTTCTTCCTCCCTCTTCCTCTTCCCTCCCTTTCCTCCCTCTCTCCCTTCCCTCCCTTCCCTCCCTTCCCTCCCTTCCCTCCCTTCCCTCCCCTTCCCTCCCTTCCCTCCTTCCCTCCCTTCCCTCCCTTCCCTCCCTTTCCTCCCTTTCCTCCCTTCCCTCCCTTCCCTCCCTTCCCTCCCTTCCCTCCCTTCCCTCCCTTTCCTCCCTTCCCTCCCTTCCCTCCCTTCCCTCCCTCCCTCTCCTCCCCTCCTGCTCCCTCTCTCCCTCTCTCATTTGCTCTCTCGTTCTTTCTCCCTTCCCTTTGAGCTGAGGGTCCTACTGGTGCCCCTGCTGTAAGGTCTCTTTCCCCCATCCCCAGTTTTCTGGGGTCCCAATAGTGCCATCTTCCTCTCTAGGAAATCCTTTCACATCTGGACCTTTCTAGCTTGAATCTTTCTTTGTCCTATCAGGGTCCTGATGAGTAGTCCTTGCATACTTGAAGTTAGGAAGAACCAAGTTCAAAGCCTGTCCCCCAACTTATTACCTTTGTGACTGCAAAATCTTTCAGCCCCATCTCTACCCGACCATAACAATAACAGCCCAAAATAATAATAGCATGACTGTTCCTCATACCTGATCCTCCATCTCCTGACTCCAGACATTTTCCCTGGCTGTGCCCCATGCCAGTAATGCCCTCTCTCCTCACCTCTGCCTCATAGCTGCCTTCAAGACAGCTCAAAATCCCGCTCTCTTCAGGAGGCCTTTCCAGGTCTCTCTTTACCGCCTCTTCCCAACAATTGCTAGCTCCTTCTCTCTGGGATTGCCTCCCATCTATTCTGCATGTATCTTGTATGTACATAGTTGTTTCCAAGTTGTCTCCTCCATTAGACTGTAAGCTCCTTGAGGGCAGGAACTGTATTTTTGCCCTTCTTTGAATTCTCAGCATTTAGCAAAGTGTCTGGAGCACAGTAAGTGCTAAATAAAGGCTTGTTGATTGATTCAGCCTCAGTTTCCCTATTTGTAAAAAAGATGTATAATGAGACCTATAATGATCCCCTCAGTTTGGGGAGGTCTGGGTGAGCCAATGGCACTTTCCAGATTTTAAAGCGCTATGTAATGTTCATCTGTTGTCCTTATCGTCCTTCCTGGTATATTGTGGGGATACTAGAAAAGTAGAGAGTATGGGCTCTATCCTCTAGATCAATCAATAGATAATAAAGCTTTTATGTGCCAAGCACTGTGTTTTGCCCGGTGAATACAAGTACAAGCCAGTCAGTTCCCTTATGCAGGCCAGCACCCTGGGGTGGAGTCCAAGGTGGAGGCAGGAGGTGGGGGGGGGGGAGCTGAGAATGAAGCCCAGAACAGACAGCTCAGTGAAGAGATGGCTGGGAGGTAGCCCTCAGCTAGGGAAGGCTTCCGATTCAGCCTGGGGGATACAGCAGTGACCTGGCCTCCTACTCTCTCCAGACTCTTAGGACTAAGGCCTCTCCTCCCAATAGAATTGCTTTCCCTGAGCCCCTTACTTAGACAAAGTTAGGGGCACCGTGAACAACTGAGGCAGGTTTTGTTTGTGGGACCTTCCATCTAGGTGCACCTTCATCCAGTCTTTGACACTGGGCCAGATATAAAACTCGGCGGGATGATGTCCACACTCTAGCTTGTGTGATCAGATACAGATACAGATGGATGCCATATGAATGAGACTGCAGTAAGGATCTATGGGAAGAACAGAGTGCTATGAGATTAGAAGAATTTAGAGCTTTGAGATGAAGGGTATCAGTGAATTTTCAGTCACATCTGACTCTTCATGTCCCCATTTGGAGTTTTCTTGGCAAAGATGCTGTAATGTTTTGCCATTTCCTTCTCCATCTCATTTTACAGAAGGGAAAATTGAGGCAAACAGGGTTAAGTGACTTGCCCAGGGTCACAATACTCATAAGTATTCGACATCAGATTTGAACTTATAAAGATGTCTTCCTGACTGCAGGCCCAGCACTCACCCACCTCACCACCTAGATACTCTAGCCCCTTCTCATTATAGGCTACAGTATGGAGGTCTAAAGTAGGGAAGGACAAACTTGGTCATGATCACACAGGTAGTTACCAGTAGGGCCATGACCTAAGACCAGGACCTGGCTTCCCCTCCAGCCCCAGGCCCTTAACCTCCTTCCATACCTTCTTTCAAAGATGAAACCCCTAGGGGGAGTGGAACTGGGGCCAGTAGAGAGGAAAGGGCACTTGGACACAGATGCGGCATGTACCTGGAGACTTGGGTATGGTATACAGCCAGCCCACATCCTACTTTGGACCATTTAACTTCCCTGGGCCTCAGTTTCATCCATTATAAAATGAGGCGAGTGGGCTCAGTGGTCTCTGAGGGTCTTTCCAGCTTTAGACTTGAAATCCTATAATTCTATGATGTTTTCTCTTGCCATAGTTGATCACCATTTCCATCATTCCTTCCCTGGCTCCACGTGAGGTGAGAGGGAGAGACAAGAGAGAGGGAGGGAGGGAATGAATAAGAATAAGACCAAGGGGTCTTGTTCACCCCAACCATGGCTAATTAAATCCCATTATAAAGTGATTTCAGGTTTAAAACATACTTCTCTCACTATGACCCCCAAGGACTAGATCAGTCAATGGACCAACGAGATTTAAGCACCTACTATATGCTCTGGGGATGCTAGCACAAATAAGAAAATCTCTTTCAGAAATTCTAAGGGTTCTTACCATCCCCATGTCACAGATGAAGAAACTGAGGCTCCAGGAGGCTAGGTGACTTGTTCAAGGTCACATAAGAAGTGCTGGAGCTAGCACCTGAGCTCTTTCCATGATCCCATGCAGTAGAAACCATAGAAATCAATCTCTGAGGAGACCCTTCATACTCCAGGCATTTGGGAAAGAAGGCTTTCCAGAATGGGGCTGGGCTGGGGAGACTCTTAGGAATAACTCCCAGGACTGGGGCCATACAACCTAGCTGGACCAGGCTTCTCCCTTGGAGGAGTCCTGACCTTCTCTGTCCAGCCTTATCTTTCCAGATACCTATTCCCCAAGGGGTTACCTGGGAATAACCCTGGATTGGGAGAATCTCTTCCAACTCCAAATCAATGGTCCTCTCTAACTTGCTATGGAAACTTGGGAAAATCAATTCCCTTCTCTGTCTCGGTTTCCCCACTTGTCAGATGAAGCAGGAGTGGGGGGGTATGTGATGATTTTAAAGGTCCCTTCACGCCTATATACTCTGGGATTCTATGACTCTAATTATTGGGAACCTACGATGTATCCTATGTGGTATTCAATGGGAATATTTGAAACTGTCTCTGCCTTCCAGGAATTTACAAACTAGGCAAAGTGATAAGTTGGCATGATCATGAGACTGGGGTCTGGGCTAGCAGGGGAGACTTTTGGATAGGTGGACCTTTAAATATGTAGAGTTGGCTCAGTTTCTCTCTGGAGGTTTTTGTTTGTTTGTTTGTTTGCTTTTTGGAGGGGGGAAGGCAGGGCAATTGGGGTTAAGTGACTTGCCCAAGGTCATGTGGCTAGTTCAGTGTTAAGTGTCTAAGGTTGGATTTGAACTCGGGTCTTCCTGACTCCAGGGCCAGTGCTCTATTCACTGTACCACCTAGCCACCCCTCTGGAGGTTCTTAATAAGCCCTAGGCAATCAGCAGGAAGGAATACCTATTTAACATCTCTATCCAAGATTGAGTTATATTCAGCAAGTCTCACAACATAGGCTGGGGTCAGGTTGTGTAGGGCTTTAAAAGCTAAACAACACAGTTGATAGGTTGATCCTAGAGGTAATAGGGAGTCTCAGGAGTTTATTGCATGGAGGAATTGCATGGTCAGATCTTTACCTTTCAATTCTCTCCCCCCCATTTTCTAAGCAGACACCAGTGTGCAACCAAAACTTCAGAGTCACCCACCCACGCTCCAAATGGTGGCAGAAGCCCTGAAGGCCAAAGGGGACAAACATGGCACTTCAGTAGCAGCCATCAAGTTCTATATTCACCGAATGTACCCAGCTGTCAATACCAGGAGACTCAGATACTTGCTCAGACAAGCCCTGGCCAAAGGTGTGAGTGATGGGGTGCTTATGAGACCACGAAATTCTACTGTCACTGGGGCCAGGGGAAGATTCAAAGTAAGTCCCTTCTCTCCCCTCTGTAGAGTGAGATGGGTTGTTTCCCTTGTAGCTCTAAATCCCATAAGGTTCATCACTTTGTCCCCTTCTTCTGGAGGGCTGGTCCTTCATCTCTGCCAATCTGTCAGCATGTGCCAAAATTGGAGCTAGCTGTGGAGATAAAATTACACAGAGACACCGTAAATGATAGACTTGGTGCTGGAAGGGATCTTAGAGGCCATTTGGTCCAGTCCCCCCACTTGACAGATGAGGAAACTGAGGCCAAGGTGCTTCTTAGGCACATGATTCCCCCTTCCCCATGTAGAGTGGTTTCTTCCCATTTTATTTTTTATTTTATTTTTTTTATGAAAAGAAATAATAATTTTTTATTTTTATTTATTTTTTATTAATAATAATATTTATATATATTTGAAACATTTAATGTTAAGACCTCGAATTTCAGATCCATTTCCTTCCTCCCTTGTTACCCATTCCCTCTGGGGAGATAAGTAATTCAGTATATGTTGTACATGTCTAGCTATGCAAAACATTATCATAGTAGATATATTGTACAAGGCTGCTTATAATTCCCTCCCACTCATCCCACCCCCCACCTGGTCCATTCCCTACATGATCCTGTCCCTCTTCTATAGTGGGTACTTCCAACCTCCCCTCCCCCCAAGGATGCCCTCCCATCCATCATCCCTCCTCTCATCCCCCTTCCCCCTATCCTGCTGCAGGTTGAGATATCCCATTTAGTATGTATGTCATTCTCTCCCTGAACCAAATTCAATGAGAATGTGGTTTTGCCTTTTTAGCCTTCCTATTCTCCCCCTCCCTTGCAACCACTTCCCCTTGCTTCTTCTACATGAGATAGTTTACCCTATCCTGTCTCTCCCCATCTCCTCTTGCCACTTTCCTCTCTCACCTCATAATTTCATCCCTTGAGTATTCTCCCTTCCCAACAAATTCAACCTATGCCCTCTATCCATATATAACTGTAACCACATACACACACATTCACATATGTATTCATATGACCACACACCCTTCTTCCATTATTTTCATAGTGAGAAAGATATCATCAGTCACAGTTATTGCTTTTCCATATAGGAATGTAAATAGTTCAACTTTGATAAGTTCCTTTTGATTTCTTTTCCCTGATTACCTTCTCAGGCATCTCTTCCTTCTTGTGTCTGGATGTCAAATTTTCTATTCAATTCTGGTTTTTTCCTCAAGAATGCTTGAAAGTCCTCTATTCCACTGAATGACCATATTTTCCCCTGAAACAAAATACTCAGTTTTGCTGGGTGGTTTCTTCCCATTTTAAATCTGATTCTCTTAGGGTTCCAGAGGGCAGACCTATGATTAATATAAATTATAGGGAGGCAGGTTTTGGCTCAGGATGAAAGAAGAACTAACACCTAGCCTTTACTTGAACGCTTCCAGTGAAAGCTGTGAAAGCTTCCTAAGAAAGCCCATTCCATCTTTGGACAGCTCTAATGAGTAAGAGTTTTTCCTAAAATGAAGCCTAATCTTCCTCTCTGCATTGCTCTAGATTCTGTTCATCAAATAGACCAGGTTGGATTCCTCTTCCATGTGACAGCCCCATCTTCTTCTCTTGCCCCAGTCCTCTCCAAGCTCCATGTTCTAACAGTTGATCTGTATTAGGTGGACTTGAGTCCTTCATCATCCTGCTTGCTCTCCTTGATAAGCCCTTTAGCTTATCGGTGTTCTTCCTAAAATAGGAAAATGGTGCATTCAAAGCTGAAGTCAGTACTCCTGGTGGGTGGCCTGACCAGGATTATAGCAGGACTGTTGTCTCTAGAAATATTGCTTATCTGTCTCCATCACCATATCCTACTGATTCACATCAAACTTGAAGGACACTAACCTCCCATGGCCTTTTTTAAGCTGCATTACTATCCAACTACACCTCTTCCATTCCATACTTAGGAAGTTGCATTTTATTGTTCATTCATTTCAGTCTCATTCCACTCTTCATATCCCCATGTGGGGTTTTCTTTGCAAAGACACTAGAGCAGTTTGCCATTTCCTTCTCCAGCAAATTTTACAGATGAAGAAACTGAAGCAAACAGGGTTAAGTGACTTGCCCAGGGTCATACAGCTAGTAAGTATCTGAGGCCAGATTTGAACTTAGGGAGATGAGTCTTCCTGACTCTAGGCCTGGTGCTCTATTCACTGTGATGCCACCTAGCTACTACATTTCTCCTTATCAAATTTCATCTCATTCAATTCAGTCTGACATTCTTGCTGGTCCAGAATTTTTTTTAGGATGCTGCTTTTATCATCCAGCATGCTTAGGATCCCTTCCAATCAGGTATCTTCCTCCCCTGTTCCTCCCTGCCCCCTCCCCAGTCTCATTTTAACAGATGAGGAAGTGGGCTGAAGACAAAAGTTGAATGAACTGCCCAGGGTCACATACTAGTACCAGATACAGGAAGGGAAACCTACTGTCCTTAAATTCTGAGTTCTTGCCACTAAGTTATCTGGATATTGTCTATGTTCAGGGGTTGGAGGTACATGTTACGATAAAAGAATTGAAGGGAACCAGAGACACACTTAGCCAGCCTATTTGTTTTGTTGACGACCCTTCTGTGTACTCCAGTGCCATTAGGGCCAACACAGAAACAAAAACCAATCTAAGAAAGAAACAGCATGGTATAGAGTTACTGGAAGTCAGAATACCAGGATTGTGAAGTCCAGCTCTCCTGCTCACCACAGCTATGAGCAAGTCTTTGTACTTATGGTTTTGGTTTCCTCATCTGTAAGAGGGAATCGAACTAGATGGTCTCCTTCCAGTACTAAAATTCTAGCTTCTAAGGTTTATAAGCTTGGAATTTTCATATCAAAATAAATGAGATTTTTATCTGATAGGTAATTCTGTCGGGTGCATGAAGATTTTCTGAGCCCTTCTGACTACTTCTAATATATTGAATTACTTCTGCAGTTAGTGTCCAAGTATAAAACCAAAGTGACACAAGCTAAAAGGTCAACAGCAGCTGTTAAACCCAGGAAAAAGAAGTCTGCTAGAACCAGTGAATCTGGAAAGGTTTCTTCAGAGGTTTCGACCAAGGGGAAGATTCCTGCAACCAAGAAGGTGCCCACGGAGGCTTCAACTAAGGGAAAGGCTCCTGCAACCAAGAAGGTGCCCACAGAGGCTTCAACCACAGGGAAGATTCCTGCAACCAAGAAGAAGGTGCCCACAGAGGCTTCAACCACGGGGAAGATTCCTGCAACCAAGAGGAAGGTGCCCACAGAGGCTTCAACCAAGAGCAAGGCTCCTGAAACCAAGAAGAAGGTGCCCACGGAGGCTTCAAACAAGAAGGTTCCTTCAGAGGCTTCGACCAAGAGAAAGATTTCTGCATCCAAGAAGAAATCCTCTTCGGAGGCTTCAACCAAGAGGAATGTTCCTGCAACTGAGAAGAAGGTGCCCACAGAGACTTCAAGTAAGAGAGAGATTCCTGAGACCAAGAAGAAAGTTCATTCAGAGGCATCAACTAAGAGGAAGGTTCCTGCAACTGTGGAGAAGGCTCCAACCAAGAGGAAGCTTCCTGAGGAGGCTAAGAAAGCTACCAAAGGGGAAGTGCCCAAGGAAGACTCAAAACCAAAAGGTGCTAGAACCAAAAAAGGTAGGCAATCTGAGGGGACTTAATGGGTGCAGGGTTAGGGCTCCCCAATTCATGATGAAGAGCTCTCCAAATCTTTGCCTGAGGCTTTGTGATAGAAAATCAGGAGGGAGTGTCAAGAGTCTAATCTGGGAGGTTGAAGGAGTGGCATGTAGGGAAGAAATTGGGACCATTAGTGACTGCCATGCTGTTCCTGTGCACCTCCCCTCCCAAGTCTTAGCAGCATTTCAACAATTAATAGTCTGCTACCACCTCTTTCCTTCCCCCTACTTTTAATTTCAATTGCTTCCCTCTTGGGAAGTTAGAACATGGTGGTGGCTCCCTATCAATGAGAAATTATTTGGGGACTGCTAAGATATACTTATTTCTGGTGGCAAAAAGCCAAACTGATGAGTATACATTGTTAGATAATTCTTTGAGCCTGTGAATAAGCTAAAAAGTGTCTGATAAGTTTATGTAGATAAGCATAAGGAAAATTAATTAGAGATCAAATTCTAAGATGAAGAGCCTTAAGTTCTGTCCAAACTCAAGAAAGACCTCAGGATCCCTATCATGGTCGTCATGAATTGCCATAGGTCATTCCCTAAAGACATTGACACAACAAAAAGACATTGACAGACCAACAAAATCCTAGGCATCCTCAAGAAGGCTACTGAAAAGTGACGGTCAGTCTTCCCACCTGCATATAACACTTGGTACAATCACATGTGGAATCCTGAGGGATTCTGGGGAAAAGCTGTAGTACAAATGGAGGTAGTCAAGAGAAAGTCAGCCAAAATAGATGTCTCTCATGTCCTTCTCCTGCTTCATTTGCTGACTTTGGGTGTCCTATGTCTTAGGCATTAGCTCTATGAAGGTCTGAACCATCTTGGTTAAACTTTGTCACCCAGTGTTGAGCACACACTCCATCTTCCATATCTCTTCCTCTCCATCTACCATTCCTCTCTCTCTCCACCATGTGGGTGGTGATGGTATATGATTGAAGTATATAATAATAATTGGCATTGTTTCCCAATTCCTGACTGTTACTAGTAGGAGACAATGTGATGTAATAGAAAAATCACTGATCTGGGAGCCTGGAGACCATTCTATTCATGACTCTCCTTGCTAAAGTAATTTCCTGTCTGTGCCTTGGTTTCTTCAACTGTAAAATGAGGACTTTAGAGTCATGTGAGTTTCCTTTTGGTTAAAAGGTTCTATATTCTTCCTTTCCTCCTCTCCAACAACCCTTCCCTTTCCAATTTTTGATTTAACAAACATTTGTGAAATGTTTACTATTTATTAAATGTGTACACAGCACTGGGCTGGGTCCTAGTGACATAGAACCCAAAGAGAGAAACAGTACCTGACTTCAAGGAATTTATATGGTTCACATGAACAGATAAATATCCATGTGATACTTTGAGGTGGGATGACAAAGTAGTAATAATTGAGGGGATCAGGAAAGGCTTCCTTTAGGAGATCAACAATCAATCAACAAACATTTATGTGCCTACTGGGTACGGGGTGCTGTGCCAGTTGCTAGGATATAAAGACAATGAAACATTCCCTACCCAGGGAGAAGACTTCAGATTGACCATACCACTGACTTCTGGTTCTGTCAGTGGCCAGCTAGTGTAGCTCAGGTACAGAACCCATGTCTGAGTCCCATCAATATCTCCCTAGCCACAGCATCTTAGTTGAGTGAAGCCTCTGGTTTGTCCCTCCAGTGGATCTGGGAAGCAGTTTGTCCTATGTCCCTTTTAGAACACAAGAGAAAAATTCTCTCTTGAGGCAAAAGCTGCTTCTCAATTTTTTATTCTTTCCAACAGATGTGGAAGAGGCAAGAGTCAAAGCCAGGGGCATGAAACCAAAGGCTGAAATTCCTAAAGTAAGTAGACCAGAATCCCAGCTTTCAAAGGCTTCCCTCAGCTGGTTTGAACTATAGGGATTGGGCCCCCTTTCCATCCTCTTCTTCAATCTTTGTCCACCCCTTCCCTTAAAAAAAAAAGTAAGAAAGATCTCTTAAAACCTACAGCTCTTGTCTGGTAACATCTAAATGGGCCCAAGTGTGAGGAATGTTGGAACGGACCCAGTTTCCTTCTAAGTCCTGAAGTATGAACTTCATTCCTAAACTGCAAATGAGACAGGAAATGTTTGATCGTGTAATTTCCAAAAATGCACATTTTTACAACCCATAACAAAGGTTAAATTCCTCCTGTTTCAAAGTTCCAAGGTAGGGAAAGGAACCTTTTGACTTCAGAAAACCTTGTTTGTAGTCCCATGCCATTAGGTTCTCATGGTCCTTGCTCTTAACCCAGTTCCTGGCACACAGTAAGTGCTTAATAAAGGCTCATTTTTTGCTTCTATGGTTCTTCCCAACCAAACTTTTTCCCCTTCTCTTTTATGTAGGGCAAGAAAAAAACTTCCATTTCACCTAAGAAAGTAGTGGAGGAACATAAAGCAGAAAAAACCAAACTCCGGGTAACCTCTGAAGCACCCCCCAAGACCAGAAAGCAAAAGGGATCACCTAACATCCAAGCAAAATCCAAAGCAGCAGCCACCACGTCTAAAACCAGAAGAGCTGGTGGAGCCAAGGATGGTGGTGATGAAGCAAAGATAGCTGCTCAGACCAAGAGCAAGCTGGACATGGGCATCAAGCCTTCTACCTCCCAATTTAAGGTGCCTAGAGAGTCAGACACGGTCAAAGATCAGCCCAAAGGCAAGGGAAAGAAACCCGAGGCCTCTAAAGTATTCAAGAAAACTGGGAAAAGCCCCAAAGGGTCTTCATCCAAGCCAGCCAGCAAGAAGGTGAAGTAGGTGCAAAAGGTTAATTGATCTAGGACGGGGATCTAACAGGGAAAACTTGATTTTGAAATGAATGAACTTTTTCTTTTAAAAATGAGACAGAGATACTTGTATCTACCTGTTAATAAAGTTTTCTTTTTTTTGCATTAGCCAATCTTAAGGTCAACTGTGTATAAGAAATGAGGGTCAAAGGAAGGAAGGAAGGATGGAAGGAAGTTGAATTGGTTGGCCTTAGTTGGTCACACCAGATCAGCTCTTGGGATACTGCCTTGCCTTTCTCATCCTCTCGTTCTCTGCCCTCTGGCTGGCCTGAAAATCTGAACACAAGCCTCGTCTGGCTGCTTCAACAGTTTCCCTGTGGCATCTGCTAATGTGAACAGAGAAGGGTGCCAGCTGGATCAGGAGGCGAGATGCTGTGAGTGTGGATGGGCTGGGAGCCCAAAGGGATGAGGCAGACAGATTAGTGTTAATTAGCATCAGCTGAATTATGGCTTGCTTCACCTAATGCTGGACTTCTGGGAATGTTGGGGCCTGCCCATTGCTTCCTTCTCAAGTCCCACCTTATGCCCCACCACTGGATTTCCTGATGAGAATAACTCCATTTAATACCACCTCTTCCCCGGATCATTATTTTTAAGACTCCTGCTCACATTGGCAGACCCCAGTTGGTCAATTAGATTGTAAATTCCCTGAGAATAGAGACTGTCTTTCCGCCTTTTTGTTTCTCTAGTGCTTAGCAAAGTGCCTGGCACACAGTAGTCACTTAATAAATGCTAATTGACTAAATTGGTGCCTACCTGCCTATGGTGACCTCTCTCATGTTTGCCATTAGTTTTGCCCAGCTAGAAGTTGCCATCTAGCAATGCATGGTGCTAAAGGCTGAGCACTAGAGTTACAAAAATGATCTAGTCCCTGCCTTCAAGGAATTTATACTCTCGGGAGGAGGGGGAGGGAGGATGAGATTTTCATAGATAAGTATAAACATGGTGATTTGAGACAGGAGAAGGAATAATAGTGGGAGAAATGAAAAAAAGCCTCCCAGTAGCAATGAGTTGAGACTTGGAGGAAGCTCAAGGTTCAGAGAGAAGAGTATGGATTCCAGGCATGGGGAGTAGTTCACACAAAGGTGCCAAGGCAGAAGAAAGTTTGGGGAATGGCAAAGAGGCAAGTTTTTCTGGAAGGTGGACTATATGCAAAGGAACAATTTGGAAAGGTAGGCTGGAATCAGGCTTTGAAGAACTTTAAATGATGGGTTGAGGAGTTTCTATTTTATCCTTGTAGGTAATAGGGAGTCAGGGTAGATTCTTGAGTGGGAGTGAGATAGAATGGTACAGCGTGACTTTTGGGGGGCCATGCTAAATCTTTTTATATGTGGCAGGATTTTGGAGGCCTGAGTAAGCTAGTAGACTGTCTTGCTCTAGTAGCATTGAAAACAACAGGTAATAGACCCTACTCAAGGCTGTAGGAGAATGAGCCAGGAAAGGTTTGGTGTGTCCTGGACTAAACTTGGCAGGGAGGCAGCATTTTCAATATCTTTGAAGCTAATGGCCCTTAAAGGGCAGGGCTGAATTCCCTTTCCCCAGGCAGGGACATAGGATATCTTAACACACGTTTTCAATTTCTAGAACAGAATACCAAATCCATCTGAAAAGCCCTATGATCCACCCTTCTCATATATACTTACTCCCCCTGGGATTATGGCTTAGGACCCTATTCTGGATATGGAAGGCAGGACTGAGGAAATTCAAATGTTTTAGCTTAATTTCATTCACCCTCTGATTTCTATAGGTGTGAAAAATCCCCAGGCAGGGGGATACAAGATAGAAAGATTACTCCATGCAAATGTGATGTAGTTTGCAGAAAGTGCTGGGCTTAGAAGTTGAGTTCAGTTCAAATCCTGGCTCTGCTACTGACCTTGGGCAAGCAATTTAACCTTTATGGGCCTCAGTTTCCCTCATTTGTCAAATGAAGAGGTTAGACTACATCAGCAGTTTTCAAGCCTTTTTGGTCTCAGGAATCCTTTATCCTCTTAAAATTAATGACCACCCCTGTGCATCAGAGAGCCCTTATTCATGTAGGTTATATTTATAAATATTTACCATATTAGAAATTAAAATTTCTTAGTAATATTATGAACATTGTTTTGACCTTGTGGGCCTCTTAAAAGGGTTTTAAGGACCCCTAGGGGCCCCAGACCATACTTTGAAGACTCTTCTGGACCACAGAATCCTTAAGGTTCCTTTCAGCTCAAATCCTATGATCCTAAAGAGACTTAGTCCACTGAACTATTCTGTTTTGTGAATCTTGGGATTTCCCCTCACTTGAAAAGGAGATTTTAAAAATTCTCATGTTTCCAAATATCAGGAAGGAACTGAAATATTTTCTATAATCTTTTGCCAGTTTTTGCTCTTTAGAAAAAAAAAATCTAAAAGTTCAAAAAAACCAAGGTGAGTATATGAGTTAAATCATTGTTTTGTTAGGACTCTGGAAAACATTGAGATTGAAAAAAGTTTTTCTCTCTTCTATGTGTGTTCCTTTCTAGAAACATAAGAATTGAAACATTTTTTCATTTTAAATAGTCAATGTTTCCTGTTAATTTTGAGAAGCAAATAAATATAACGTTTCTTCATTTTAAAAGAGCAACTCATTTTTAAATAAAGACATATTTCTCCTTCCTTTCCTTGTCTGTTAGTCACCCTCAAAAGAAACAGATTTCTCACCCCTGGGGGATGGATTAAACCCAGATAAGGTAGAGAGGTCAGAGCTATATCATTAGACTCATAGAAAGTTAAAGCTGGAAGGAAACTGACCTCAGATCTGACCCTTTACAATCTCCCCCCAGAGAAGAGGATTCTGAGGTCCAAAAGGTCACTTCTTCATAATGGCTTAAAATGTCTGTTTATTTGCTACTAACTCCTTGGGTCAGGAGCATAGCCTTCAATTAGATCACTGTCCCTATGGACAAAATAGGATCTGCTCATTACACTAGAGTTTCTAGGAATGCAATGAAGGGCAAAATTAGATTTGCTTTAATTCGATTTTTAAATCTGGTGTGTTCTTGGTTTTTTGGTAACATTTACCACTTTTGTAGTTATTCATACCTTATGGTTTGGTACGTATGTGCTGACTTTGGCATTAAGAACATTGCACTTGGAGTCAAAAGACTTGGGTTTGAATCTTTCCCTAGCCCACTATTAGCTCCTCAACTCTGAGCAAATTACTTAACCTTCCAGCTTCAATTTCCTGATGTGTAAAATGGGAATATTACTTGTCTTATTCACCTGATACAAGGAGAGGGAGAGGGAGAAGCAGCAGCAGCATTAGTGGAATCAGGAAGACCTTGGCTTCAACCCTGCTTCTGTCACATCATATCTGTGTGACCCCAAGCAAGTAAGTCACAACCCTCAGCACCCTGGACAACTCCAGAACATGGTAGTTGGTGGGCAGATGGTCATCAGCATTGGCAGGAGATGATTCCTCAATGGGAGTTTCCCAATCCAATGAAATCACAGGTCTGGTGTTACTGGACCCTGGACTAAAATTGGTTGAACAGTAGTTAAGATGAAAGTGAACACAATATAATCTTGCTACCTCTTTGCTTTGGCTGTTTCTTCCTAAGAAGTCCCTTAACAAATATGAAGGCTCAGGACCCACACAGTCTGGTTCCTGCTTTCTCCACTTAATTTCTTCTTTTTCTCTCCATTTATTTTCTAGGAGTATCCTAGCCTCAATGCTGCCTCTTTTCCCTCTCTACCCTGTATGATTGCTTTCTTTTCCTTATGTAATCATAGGGGTCACTATGTTAGATTGGTAAGAGATGCCCTAAAAATTCCTCTGTAGAAAGAAACCCTGCCTTCCAGTCCACATTTCCTGTCAGCTTGCTTTCTTCCCATTCTGGGAAAAAATAGAACACCAGTTATCTTCTAGGGCAACCCAACACCCACAACAACTTTATTGAGGTAGCAGTCTAAATGTGAGCCCCATTTTAGAGATCAGGTAAACTGAAACTCAGTTCCCTAAAGCGGTAGTGTCCCATTTCTCCTCTTGTGTGTTTCCTTCCCTCCACCTCAATCACCAATCACTGGGAACATAGAAAGATGGCTTGGGAAAAGCCATTGTTCTTATTCAGGGCTCCAGCAGAGGTTAGGGATTTGATTTTAAACATCCTTATATTTACAAATTTTCCTTAATAAATCCATTAGTGACTGATTAAAATATTTAGATAACTTATTAACACAATCCCAATTTACATCTACTGATCTTTCTAACAGTATCTCCCTGTTATATGTTACTAAGTTTAATTCTTAAGCCTGAAAAATAAGTCAGGATTGCATTCATATCCTGACTCAGATGCTTATTCACTGTGTGACTGTAGGGCATTCACTTATACTCTCTGGGTCTTAGATTTTTTTCACCTATAAAATAAGGAATTCCACTCTATGGTTCCTTCCAGCTCTGTGTGTGCATGTATGTGTGGCTATATTCACTAATCTTGGAAAAATGTGCTATCTCAAATACCAAAGCACTTTTGAAATTGTCAGGCCCTAGAGCAATGAGATGAGATGTGGCTGCTTATAAAGATCAAGATTCCTTTGAAGAAATAAGACTGCTCTGGTTGTAGAGGGGAGTGGGAGGTTGTGGACAGTAGCGAGGGAGATAGCAGTCACCCTCTCCTAGGTGCAGACTCCACTTGAATGACCCAGGGCTATCTGCAAGGCTATCACCAAAGACAACCCTTGCTCTGGACCAGCCTCCTTGCTCCCATCAGTGACAGACACTAGGGACTGGAGGGAGGAAGGAGCTGGTATCTCAGTTAGTCTTTGCTTATGTTCTCACGTTAGCTGTTGCCCTTGAGTTCCACCCCTTTCTGGACCTCCCTCTACCCTTAATCTCAGCTGGGCCTCCCCTCTCCCTTCCCTCCTCTTATATGGTCTCTCCCTTGTAGCCCTTGCCAGGTCATGGGGACCTGGTTCTCATTGTTCTGATCTTATATAGTAAATGGTCACAGACACACATTCTTTCATCCTGTTTTTATTACAAAGAAGTTTTCAAAGCTCCCTCCCTCCCCACCCTCTTGAACAGCAGTATAGATACCCTTTGCCCATCATTCCACAAAAGGAAAGAAAAGCCAGGGGCTTGGTGTCTCTCTCTCTCTCTCTCTCTCCTGAAAGGACAAATGTGAGGGTTTGTGGGGGAGGGGCATTATCTTTAACTTAAATGCTTTTTTTTGGCTTTTTTAACTGGGGAGTTGGGAATTGGGGTATAACCTCCTTGGGATACCCCTGTGAGGAGCGCTGCTTTCTGAGGAGTGTTAACTTTCCAGTGTCAAGTGAAGATTGCCCCCTTCCAGGCATTTCTAGGTCCTGGAGGGGGGTGCTGGGGAGGACCACTGTTCCCTCCCATTTTTGCTACAAAATTCCCATCTTCCCATTTCGTTTCTTCCCATCAACCTCTGTACGCTTCACGCAATCTGGCTGCTTTTCACAGTTTGTGTATGATTTGTGTGTGGTTTTTATTTTTTATTTTTTTATAAAAAAACTTAGCAAAAAAAAAAGTGATGCTATTTTTAGAAACCTCTTTTGAAAGTCCAGCGTAGCCCAGCTACAACCCTGGTTCATCTGGAAATTCCTCCCCTCTAATAGGCATGCTCTCAGAGCACCTATTTTGAATTCCCCAGTATTTCTCTGCCCCCTCTGTTGTTCCCTCTTCCTCTCTGGGTCTGGCTACTTGCAGAACCTTGGTCTGTCCATCCGGCACATTATTCCAGACACGTAGCCGAGGGAGAACTGTTCTGTGGTGGATTGTGTGCAGGCCTAGCTTTCCGCTTGTCGTCCATATGTTCTCACCATCTCAGCTTCCATCAGCCTGTCCCATGCGTGTGAAATTTGAAATTGTCACCGTCCTAGTAGGAATGCCCAGCAGGCGCTTTAGAAGCTGCAAATCCGGGTGTCACGCCTGCAAACCAACTCTCTCTCCCCCATTCACATGGGGATTTCGCTGTTGTCATTGAACCAAAGAACAAATGGCAGTTTGCTTGTTAAGGCTGGTGGCACCATTGTGGTCAATGGTGGCATCTCCCCTCCAGGGCCTAGCTTGGATGAGGTAGCATTTGGTTGGCGCTGGTACCCCTTTGGTGATGGGGACAATCAGAGCCCCGATCCCTGTCCCCTGCTTGGCCTTCCATACAGTTCTTCCAGCTGCCTTGGTCTGGGGTCAACCCCTGTGCAGTTCTGAGCCCCTGGAAGGCCTGAGTGCAGCCATCTTCAGTGGCTATGGGAAAGGGTGGGGGTGTGTGTGTGTGTGTGTGTGTGTGTGTGTGTGTGTGTGTGTGTGTGTGTGTGTGTGTGTGTGTGTTCTTTGGGAACACTGCTGGATGATGGTAGGGGCAAGGGGAGGGAGGGAACTTCACACCATCTTAGAGGGTCAAGAAGGATATACCTGGAATTGCCAATCTGTGCCTCTGGACATTTCTAGAATGTACAAGATGCTCCCAAACGAAGGCGTCTCCATTTGCATAGTTCTTGACCTAAGCCTGTCTCCTTGTTAGCATGTTATACTTGATCTCTGGAGGGGGGTGTTTGCAGATATCCTAGCTGTTCTGGGAGGTAGGCTGACTTGCTGCCCTGCATCCCAGGGCCTGACACCCCAGCCTGTTTCACCAAATGCATATCCTTCTTTGTCTTGTCTTAAGAATCACAGGCCTCAGGGATGGAAGATAACTTGGAGATCATTATTCCAACCTCTTTCCCCCTAATTTTTTCAGATGAAAAAAGTGAGGTTCAGTGACTTGTCCAAAGTCACAGAATCAGGATGTAAAGTAAGATCCTCTGAATCCAAATTCAGCATCGTTTTCTGTACAGCAGAGATATTTCTCTTTCTTGAGGCAATTGGAATAGGACTGATATGCTACAGAGTGAATGTGAGTGTGTGTGTGTGTGTGTGTGTGTGTGTGTGTGTGTGTGTGTGTGTGTGTGTGTGTGTGTACATGTAGGGGCTGGGGGTGATATGCTCACCAGGAAGAGAGGTGGGCATTCTTTCTTCCTCATCCTATGGGCCAGCCCTCTGCGAGGTACCAGTGGCCCCAAGTTTGGGGGAAGAGTCAAAGCAGAAAACATTCAGCGGATAGAGTCCCTCGACTCTCTAGCCGGGTGCGTTAGCTGGTCCCGTGACATCATTCTATCCATTCTCCCCATCCCTGCCCTCCACGGATGGGGCAGGTAACCATGCAGAAATGGAAATGGGCAAAGAGACCACGTAGTGGTAACTGGGCCATGAGGAAGAGGATGGCGAAGGACTGAGGTCTGCAAGGAGGCGGTGGCCAGACACAACCCAACTGTGGCTCAGCATTCTGAGTGACCAGCTCCTCTCTCTAGGGGGAGTTTTGGGGGAGAAACAATTGCCCCAGCTGAAGGAAGGTTTTTTGGTGAAGTCTTGTAAGACAGCTCTGTTCCTCTTCAGCCCTGGGCTGTGCAAGTAGTTTGAAAAATAAAATTAATCAAAGAAAAGACAAAACATGGCTTCAGAGGGTCTCCCATCCTATCCTGTGTTTGGGGGCCTTCATCCCTGGGTTGCTTTCTTCTTCCTCTTCTTCACCATACAGCACACCCTAAAATAGATATTTATTGTCTATATTATATATATTCATATATATATTTATATACTTTTTTTTAAAAGACGTCTCCAAGTTAGCAGTGCACTGGATAGCAGAAGGTCACTTCTAGGGGGGTAGGGGTGGGGCAGGGCCAGCCCAGCTGTGAGGAGAGGGCCTCAGGCCTCACTGCAGCATTCATAGATGTTATCTTCCATGAGGGCAATGACCTGCTCAAACTTGTGTTGCAGCTGTGTCCGGCGTGTGGTGACATTAGCCTCTAGCGCAACCATAATCTGGGAAGGGAGAACAAGGGACACTGTTAACCAGGCCTCTTAGGGGATGGCACAACTCTTGAGCACAAGTAGGTGCAATCTGTGGGCACCCTTCTATGAAGTGAAACTGGGGGTGGGTGGGAAAGGTCCCTCTGCCCTCCCCAAATATCTTCCCTCTCCAAGTTCCCAGAGTGTCTGAAATGCCACCATTAGCAGCCTCTCCCCTTAAGTTAAGCACTGCTTTCCCCCTGGGGTTTCCTATTAAAATGCAAAATTCTCTAGAAAGGGGAGGAAATTTATGACTGGACTGAACTTGCCTTTGAGTGTAAATTCATCTATTGGATTTTTTTTTTTTTTTTGAGGCAATGGGGGCTAAGTGACTTGCCCAGGGTCACATATCTAGTAAGTTTCTGAGGCTACATTTGAACTTGTGTCCAGGGCCAGTCTATCTACTGCGCCACCTAGCTGCCCCATCAGATGCTTTTGAAGAGACAACACAGGGGTCTGGAAGGGAAAGGAAGGACATGAAAAAAACAAGAAAATGAGGAGCTGAAGAAATGTGATGTTTCTTTCTTGATCTTTCTGGGAACTGGCCCTATCTCTATGATAAAGCAGTTTCTTAGAAAATCTGGAGGGTCAGAGAAGAGGGGAGCAGGTTTTCACTCTTCTGGAGACCTGAGACATCTCCAGGTGGAGGGTACTACTTACCTGTGGACGGTATCTCTTGGCATATTTATAAATCTCAGCCATGGCAACCTTAGTGTTGAATTCATTCCGATATTTCTAATGAGAAAGAGAGAAAGAACATGGTAGTAGGGGCAGAGGATGGTTAACTATAGAAGAGAAGGGGACGTAAATGGCACATGTCCTTCAGCTGTGAGATGGACCCTCTAACCGGGAAGAAGATGGCTACTGTGGCTCTTGACTTGTCTCAGTTGCTTGTAAGTGATGGACAGAGTGGCTGCCCAGAAGCTCCAGGCTTGAATCCTCCCTCTTCCCACTAGGAAAGGATAAGACTGGATGGAAAAGTAGTGGGTGAAACACAGTGGACCTCTTCTTTGCCCTGTCTCCCCCATTCCCAAACACTTCACCCTGTGACAAAGGGGCTTGGATGGGTCCTTCTAGGGGCTGTGGGTACTGAGCCTCTCATGGGTTCAATCCTAGGAAGACCACCTAGGAATTAGTTTCATCTTCTCCCATCTATCAAAGTGCTCAGATGGAGCCATTTCCTTTTCCATCCCTAGACAATTTGGATCAGGGAAGACATTCTCCTGGGCATTCAACTTGGGCCACCCATTGTGATCCTACCTGCTCGATGCCCAAGACAAGACCCCCTCAGGCTTCTTCCTTACCCGAGACTCCTCTGCAAGGTGGGCATTCATTTCCTGCTCGCTGAGAGGAGTCATGTCATGAATCTGTTTGTAGTATCTCTGCACAATTTTCCTATACTCAGGAATCTCCTTGGCATATAGAAGCTTATTTGTTGGTGAGTCCTGAGAGAGAAAGAGGGGGATAAGATGCTGAACCAGGTGTTTGGAAGATGGACACAACCAGGAGTTCAACTTCTTCCTGTGTCCAGGACCACTTTGGCAGTCTGCTGAAGCTTAGGGACTCCTCAGAATCAGGGCTTTTAAATGCACACGATTAAAAATGTGGGATTGCAAAGGAAACCAGTTCTGCTGAAAGAGAATATATGTACACACACACATACACACATATATAAAACCAAGCTTACAATCTATATTTTAATGACTGAGTTTACAGACCCCAGAATCAGAAGCCTTGGATTAGATGGTTCTCTCTAATTCTAACATTTTATGATTCTGTATTTGTGAGGATGTAAAACCAATCAGTGGAACATTTTTCTATCTCCCTCACTTTTCAAAGAAGGAAACTGAGACTCAGAGGTATACTGTCTGTGAGTATGGTGACTTAGCTGGTCACAGAGCTGGCCAACTGGAAGGTCTGTGATGAGAGCCCAGGTTTCCTGATTCCCTATCCAATGCCTTTCTACCATACCACACTGTCTCCCTTCATAATACTGAGCTGCATGTTTTCACCAAGAAATGCCATGGGGGAAACATCTTGTCAGTCTGGCATTATATAGTGAGAAGTATGGTATGGAGAAATGGGAATGAGATTTGGAGTCAGAAGGCCTGGGCTCAAATCCTTTCTGTCACTGCTATATGACTTTGAGCACGTCATGTAAGCTCTCTGGGGCTCAGTTTCCCCATATGTAAAATGAGAGGGTTGATCCAGATGACCTTTAAGACCCTTTCTAGCTCTAAGCCTAAACCACCCAAACTTTAATGATTATATATTATTACAGCTTTATCTGTGTTTGTGTTTTACCCTTCTGCTTGACTGAGAGCCCATTCTCTCTAAATTTCATCTCTTTTCAATTCAACAAGCCTATTATGTTCTAGGCACTTAACTACCTTTGGGTCATTATGTTCATCACTAATTGGACTGAGGGATTAGACAGTGATACGCTTCTTAGCTGGGTATCCAGATGTGTGAGACTTCCTGCCCCTGCACTACACGGCCTGAAGCCGAGGTGCTTTCTGTAGGAGAAATTCTCTGGTTTCTGTCAGCTGTCATCAGATATATACATATACACATACATATACATATACATACACATATACACATACACATACATATACACGTATATATGTATAGGTATGTGTGCATATATTTATAGATATATAGATATGTCTATAGATATTATGTATATACATATACATATATGTATGTGTGTATGTATACATATACATATCTATATGAAGCTACTGCCAGTTTTGCTTTTACTGTCTTATTTGACATAAAATCAATCCAGTAATGGTTTGGGATTGTTCCTACTCTTCTGTAGAATATACTCCAAGGGCTTTGTGACCCATCTGCCACTTGGAGAGGGGGTATTTTTCACTTACATTTGTACTTAGAGCTGTATTCTAGATGACGGAGGTCATGGACAGTCTAACTGCCCAGGCCATACCATACTTTACATGTAACTATATCTTTGTTGCTGTTGTTCAATTGTTTCAATTGTGTCCAAATTTTTGTGACCCCATTTGGGGTTTCCTTGGCAGAGATACTGGAGTGCTTTGCCATTTCCTTCTCCAGTTCATTTTACAGATGAGGAAACTGAAGAAAATAGGGTGAAGTGACTTGCCCAGCATCACACAGCTAGTAAGTGTCTGAGGCCAGATTTGAACTCAGAGAGATGAATCTTCCTGAGTCCAGGCCCAGGGTTCTATCCACTGTGCCACTGAGGTATCTGTACCTATATACAAACACACACACACATATATGTATATATATACCTATATTTATATATACACATGTGTACATATATGTATGAAATAAATTAATAAATATTTATTAAGGACCTACTATGTGCTAGGCATTGTAAGAGGCAAAAGGCAGTCTCTACCCTAAAGGAATTCATAATCTAACGATGGATATATATACACAATATCTGTATGTCTATAGATGTATAATAACTATAGTAGTAGCTAATTTTTACAAAGTGCTTACTATGTGCTAAGCCCTTATAATTATTATCTCATCTGGTTCTCACAACAACCCTGGGAGGTAAGTGCTCATTTTACAGATGAGGGAAATTGAGGCAAACAGCAATTAAGTGATTTGCACAGGATCACACAACTAGTTAAGTATCTGAGGTTGGATTTGAACTCAGGTCTTCCTAATTTCAGGCCCAGTGCTCTATCCCCTGCCCCACCGGCTGCCCATACTCCATTATATACTTCATTCCCAAAGTGATACAGAAAAAACCCAAACTATGCAAACCTCATCTATTCTGCCCTCTCTACTATGTACATCCTGCCTATCCAGGCTCAAGATGCTGACAATCATGGAGAACGGAGTAATTCCAGTGTATGGAGAAGTCTCTAGGATTTCGTAGACTGAACTAGAGTGCTGGGTTTTATTTGAAGGCTCATTTTCCCATTGCCTTCCAGGTTCAGTCTCAGGACTTAGCCCCAGTAGACAGGAAAGGTTCCTTTCTTGCAGATGATCAAACAAAGAGAAAATTAGCAGCTGCCTGAGAAGGAAGGGGTCAGAAGATTGTGATGGGAAGAATCCAGAGAGAAGTGAAATGGAAAACTGAGCAAAAAGCGCCCCCCCCCCCCCCGGCCAAGTGGCTGTGTCCTTCTGCCCTCCCTCACCAAAGAACTCATTTCACCCAGGCCACAGGAATTCCCCAATCAAGAGGTCGGGGGAATTCCCAAGATCTCACATCAATTCAGAATTGGTAGGGTTCTGCTGGGTAGCAGCCAAAGCAAATCCCACCCCTAAAAATTATAGGACATCTTTTTCATTTATCATTTATTCCACAAGCATTCCTAAAGCACCAACTGTGTGTCAGGCACTATGAGAGGCACTGAGGATTCAAAGATAAGAAGGAAACAGTCCCTGCCCTCAAGAAGCTTCCATTCTATTTGGGGGGGATTGTTGTGTGAACACAGACATAGATAAGGAGAGGAAGGGAACAAGCATTTATAAAACACCTACTATGTGCCTTGCGTTGTGCTAAGTGCTTTACAAATATTATTAAATAAACAAAGAATGGATACAAAGTTAATACAAAGTGATATGGTAGGCTGATAAGTGGGCAATCAGGAAAGGCTTCCTGTAGGAGGTGGCATTGAAGCTTGGAGTCTAAGAGAAGGAGGTAAGTAGCGAAAGCTGTCCAGGGATGGGGACAATCTGGGCAAAGGCTGGGGATGGAATGCTGGGCAGGGGAACAGAAGGGAGTTCAGTATGACTAGAATGTAGAACACATGGGACGGGGAGTGGGGGAAGAATGACAAGAGAAACCTGGGAAGGTGTGCCAGAGTCAGATTGTGAAAGGCTTCAAAAATGCCCAACAGAGGAGTTAGTATTTTACAGTGATAGGGCTGGATGTAGGATTTCATTGGCACAGAAACTCCCAGATGAAGAAACTCCCTCCACCAATACAGGTCAGTCAGCTGGTCAACAAACATTTATCAAGCCCCTACTATGTGTCAGGCTCTGTGTTAAGCACCTTCTCTGCAATGTATAGTTTTAGAGAGTTACCTAAATCACTGAGAAATCAAGTGACTTGTTCAGGGTCACACAGCCAGTTAAATATCCAAGGTGGGATCTGAACCCAGTTTTTCCTGGTCCTGAGGCCAGCTCTCTATCCATTTGCTTCTACTATATTTGGAAGCTACCGATGTTTCTGACTTGGAATGTGAATGACTTGTACTTTAGGAATACCAGTTTCTACAAGTGTGTGAAGGACAGATTCAATGTAAGTTAGCTCAACTCAACAACTGTTGATTAAATGTCTACTCTGTGCCAGAAGCGCAAAGCCAAAAGTGGTAAAGTCCCTGCCCTCAAAGAGCTTACGTTCTCCTGGGGAGACATGACATGCACACAGATGAAGAAATACCAAGTCATTTTGATGGGGAGCAGATTATTAATACCTGGAGGGATCGAGGAAAGGAGGTGCCAGAGCTGAGCCCTGTAGGGACCAAGGGTTCCCAGAATCCCTATCTTAACAGAAAAGGAGTGGAAATTACTTGCCTAAAGTCACACAGCCAATTAATAAGTGGCAAGGTTATCACTGGAACCCAGGCTACCTGCTTTATTTCTAATTATTATATATCATCTCCCGGAATTTGGTCACAACCTTTTGCAAAAGGCTCCTTTTTTTTAGAATAAAAAGCTTCTCCAGGGGTGACTCTGGGCCGGGGGTTCTTAACCTTGGATTTTGGTGAAGACTATGGACTCCTTTGGGGCAACTAGGCGGCTCAGTGGATAGAGTGCCAGGCCTGGAATCAGGAAGCCTCATCTTCCTGAGTTCAAATTTGACCAGACATTTACTAGCTGTGTGACCCTGGGCAAATCACCTAACCCTGTTTGCCTCCGTTTCCTCATTCTGTAAAAGGAGCTGGAGAAGTAAATGGCAAATCACTCCAGTATCTTTGCCAAGAAAACCCCAAGAGGGTCGAACATGACTAAAATAACAGAACAACAACAAGAAAAATAGACCTCTTCTAAGAATTGGGTCTTTAAATTCACAAAATAAGATACAAAGAAAATTAAGTATATTGAAATATAGTTATAAATATATGTATGTATATATGTGTACACATGTGTATATAGATTTATGTACATGTGTGTATATGTGTGTGTACATGTATATATAGATGGGTGTATGTATATACATATACATATATCTCACAAAGGTCACAGACTCTAGGTTAAAAACCCCTGTGAAGGCCCTCTGGCATGCTGTTCTGGTGGAACCGAATGAGGAATCAGGACACCTGTGTTTCGGTCCTGACCTCCCATCCCTCCGGCTTTATGAGTTTAGACAAATCTGCTTCATTCTTGTCTTCGTATTCTCTCTCTAAGATGAGGGAGGTAGATAAGATGCCGCCATTTCTATAACAGCATGATTTTGGATTTCTGGGCTTAAGATGGGGAAAGGAGGTGTATAAAACAAAGTGATGCTACAGTCTCTCCCCCCAAAAGCCAATCCATCCATCAGCTGATAAGCATTTATTGTGTACCCACTATGCACCAGGCACTGTGATAGGCACTGAGGATATAGGACAAAAAGGAACCCCCCCTACTCTCAGGGCACTTTGATCCTGTTGACTGAGAGCCCAGGCATGACTGGGGTAGAGTTTTGTCATTACTGGGGTCTAAAGGGGATGTGGGGATTCAAGTTGCCATCAGCAAAGGGACTACTTTATTCCAATGGGTGAAAAAGAGAGACTTTCCTGTCTGGCTCAATCTCACTTCCCTCTATCCCACGAGACTGGGCTGCTGGAAGCCTTTCCGTCTGCTGGCTGACCCTGACTAACCTTTAACCCTGTCTATCGCCTGATAAGGGAAAACAGAGGTGTTGGATGGCGGGTCAGAAATGTGAAAAAGAAATATAAACAACCGGTCCCCTCCCCATCTTCCCAGCCCTGCAATTAGGGAAATCCAGCCATTTGATCTCTGTGGAGGACTTTTCTGAAGCTTTCAATTTCAATGGATTATACAGTGATGGTGAAGAGAAGGTAGCTTGCTGTGAATTCTTATACTTGCGAGGAGTTCTGGTAGGGCCTGAGGAATGGAGCCTGATGGGACAGAAGGGTGATCAAGGAATAGTATAGTGAAAAGAGAAGTGGATTTATAATTAGAAGAACAATGGAATCCAATATACCTAGCATTTATTAAGTGCCTACAATTTGTTATCCTAAGTCGTGGGGGGTACCCCCCAAAGGCAATCCTTGCCTTCAAAGAGCTTAATGTTTTATTGGACCTGCGTTTGAACCCTAGCTCTGAGTGACCCTGCGTGAGTCACTGAATCCCTTTGAGGCTCACGTTCTTCCTCTACAAAATGAGGGGCTTGAACTAGATCAGAGATCCTTACTCTGGGATCTGTGAACTTGTTTATTTTATTTTATTTTTGGAGGGGGGAAGGCAGGGCAATTGGGGTTAAGTGACTTGATCAAGGTCACACAGCTAGTAAGTGTGTCAAGTGTCTGAGGCCAGATTTGAACTCAGGTCCTCCTGACTCCAGGGTCAGTGTTCTATTCACTGTGCCACCTAGCTGCCCCAATCTGTGAACTTTATTTTTATTTTTATTTTTTTTGGTTTTTGGAGGGCAATTGGGGTTAAGTAACTTGCCCAAGGCCACACGACTAGGTTTTTTTTATTTGTGTGTGTGTTAAGTGTCTGAGGCCAGATCTGAACTCAGGTCCTTCTGACTCTAGGGCCAACGCTCTACTCACTGCACCACCTAGCTGCCCCCAATCTGTGAACTTAAAAAAAATTGATAACTGTATATCAATATAATTTATTTCCTTTGTAACCCCACGTATTTTATTTTGTGCATTTAAAAACCTTCTGAGAAAAAGAATTTGTAAGCTTCAAGATAAAGCAATAAGGATTTATTAAATGCCTACTGTGTGCCAGGCACTGTGCTAAATTCTGAGGACACAGTGAAAGGCAGAAATAGTCTCTGCTTTCACACAGCTCATCACTGAGTGGGGAAGACAATGTACAAACAACTATAAACAAAAAAAATATGTACACAGGATACATTGGAAATAGTGTCAGATGGAAGGCACTGACCTCCTAAGTGGACCGGGAAAGACTTCTTCCAGAAGGTGGGATTTTAGCTGAGGCTTGAAGGAAGCAGGAACAAGGAGGGAGAGGAGTCCAGTCAGGGAAAGTGTCAGTGTGCTGAGATTATTTGCAGATGTGGAAGGGGTAAGATGTTAAAAGCTTGGAAAGGGAGGGGATATGGAGGGCTTTAAAAGCCAGACAGTGGACTCTACAGTCAAGCCTGGAGTGGACAGGGAACCACTAGAGGATACAGAACAGGGGGCTGATCAGACTCTCAGAGAATCAGTATGACATTCTCAGAGAATCAGTATGACAACAGAGCAGAAGACAGATTGGAATAGGGAAGAGACTTGTGGAAGCAAGTTGGGAGGGAAACCAGTGGGCTATGGCAATTGTCCAGGCATGAGGGGTTGAGGGCTTGCACCAGGGTGGTGGTATCGAGGGAGAAAAGGGGGAATATATGAGAGATGTCACAAAGACAGAATTGACAGGACTTGGCTGCAGGGGAGGTGACAGAATGAGGTCAAGGGTCTAAAATGGGTATAACAGCATTTGCCTCTCAAGGCTGTTGTGAGGATACAATAAGATAATATTTGTAAGATACTTTGCAAAACTTAAGGTAATATATAAATGCTAGTTATAATAATAATTATTATTACTGTTATTTAGGCAATGAGAATGAAGTCAAGAGAGATACTTAAGACAGTAAGCCTGGGTGACAGAAGGATGGTGGTCCTAAAGAAGTTAGGAAAAAGGGACAGCTTGGGGGGAAGGAGAATGAATTCAAGTTCTGGACATGTTGAGTTTAAGATGCCAATGGCACATCCAGTTAGAGATGTTTAACAGGCAGTTGGAGATACAAGACTAGAGGTGAGGAGAGAGGTTAGGGCTGCATAAATAGATCCAAGAACCATCTGCAGAGAGATGATAATTTAATCCATAGAAGCTGATGAGATCATCAAGAGAAGAGGACCCGGGACAGAGACTTGGGGGACACCTATGAGTAGTAGGTACAACCCAGATGAAGATCCAGTAGAAGGAACCAAGACAAGGAGAAGGAGAAACAGGAGAGGGCAGCTTTGGAAAAACCTTGAGGGAAGAGAGTATTGAAGAGAAGGGAGTGATCTATAGGATCGAAGGCTTCAGAGATGTCAAGAAGGATGAGGGGTGAGAAAAGACCATTGGCTTTGGTCATTAAGAGATCCCTGGTGATTTTGGAGAGAACAGTTGTAATTGAATGATGACCTTGGAAGCCAGGTTGTATGGAGTTAAGAGAGTGAGAGGAAGAAGTAGAAATACTTCAGCTACCAAAGAGGAAAAGAAAAGAAGAGATGAAGAAGGCTAGCTAGTGGGGATGGACAGATCAAGGGAAGGGCTTTTGAGGATGAGTGAGACAGGGATGCATTTGGAGGCATCAGGGAAGCAAGCCAGTGGTCAGAGAGAGAGATCAAGGATTAGTGAAAGAATGGGGATGGTGGGTCACACAATCTAATGTTGAAGATGGGATAAAGCAGGTCATCTGTGCACATGGGGGGGGCTTGCCCTGGCAGGGAGATGGGCTGCTTCTTCACGTGAGACAAAGTTGACTCTGGCATCTGAGTAGTGTGATATGAGGAGGGGGAAGAGGAAGCTCTTGGTGAATGAATGGCCTGAATTTTTTCATTGAAATGTGAGGTAAGTTTCTCAGCTGAAAGAGGAAGACAGGACTGCCAAAGAGACCAGAAGATTACAGAAAAGATTACAAACCCATGGACTAGATAAACTCACACAAATCACCAGCATTTCTATATATTACCAACAAAACATAGAGAGAAAGACAAATTTCATTTAAAATAACTGCAGACAATATAAAATACTTTGGAACCTACCTGCCAAGACATACACAGGAACCATATGAACAAAATCACACAACACTCTTCACACAAATAAAGACAGATCCAAACAACTAAAGAAATATTCATTGCTCATGGCTAGGTCAAGCCATTAAAATATAAACAACAATACCATCTAACTGAAATTATTGATTCAGTGCCATAGCCATCAAACTACCAAAGAATTGTCTTATAGAGTTAGAAAAAATAATAACAAAATTCATCTGAAATAACAGAAGTTCAAGAATATTAAGGGAATCAATGAAAAAAAAATGAAGGTAGGCAGCCAAGCAGTACCTAATCTGAATCTATACTACAAAAGTAGTAAATAATCAGATGAGAAAGAGTAGTTGATCCATCAAATAGATTAAGTAGACAATATACAAAAATAAAAGAACACAATAACCTGGTATTTTATAAACTTAAAGAGCCTAGCTACTGGGGCAAGAACTCACTATTTGACAAAAGCTGCTGGGAAAACTAGAAAGCAGTGTGGCAGAAATCAGGCACAGGCCAGCATCTGATATTGCATACCAAGATAAATTCAAAATGGGTACATGATTTTGACATAATGGTTGATATCATAAGCAAATTATAGGAGCATGGAAAAAATTACCAGACATTCACTCTGAGAAGTGACAAAGGGAAAAGGTTCAGAAAAACTAGAAAAGACTTATATAACCTGATGCAAAGTGAAGTGAGAAGAACCAGGACATTCTACACCATCAAAGCAATGTTGTAATGATGATCAACCGTCAAGGACTGAGATACTTTAGTCAGTAAAATGATCCACGATAATTCCACTCATGATGAAAAGGGCTGTCCACCTCCAAAGATGAATTCTAAGTGCAGAGTAAAGCCTATTTTTTCCCTTTCTTTATTTTTCTAGCTTTTTTCTCACTATGACTAATATGTAAAAATGTTTTTCATGACTTTGAATCTGTATAATGGGTATTATATTTCTGGCCTTATCAATTAGTGGGAGAGGTGATGGATGGAGAAAGAATTTGGAACTAAATAAAAATAAAAAAAGAATTCTTGGATTAGATGGTATCTAAGGTCCTTTTCACTTTAAATGAGGTATTAGTTGGTACAGTGAATTGAATACTGGACATAGAGTCAGGAAGACCTGAATTCAAGTTACTTAACCTCTATTTTTCTCTGTTTCCTTATTTTTAAAATAGAGATAATAATAGCACCTTCCTACCAAGATTGTTAGGAGGACAAAATGAGATATTTTAAAAGCACTTTGTGACCCTTAAAGCACTACAGAAATGCTAACTAGGATTATTAGCTAAATAGGTTAATGATGGTTCACTGATGATGATGGTTACATTTGTCCCACTCTACAACTAGGCAGAGAGAGCCCAGATTTAAAATATAGGTACACATCACTGATTCTGTTTATATACCCAGTAAAACATCCTTGAGGCAGGTAGGTAGTGCCATAGTGCACCTTGGCCTGGAGTCAGGAAAATTAATCTTCCTGAATTCAAATCTGGCCTCAGATACTTACTAACTGGGTGACCCTGGACAAGTCACTTAACCTTGTTTGCCTCAGTTTCCTGATTTGTAAGATGGTCTGGAAAACTATTCCAGTCTCTTTGCCAAGAAAACCCCAAATAGGGTTACAGGGAGTCAGGCATGACTGCAATGACTGAACAACAAGAACCCCCTCCTCCCATTTTAGTCTCCTCCCATTTTGCAGTTTGTATACCCTAAGACAGTCACTAGGCTGGAGTTGACCTTTATTTGGGAAACCTTTCCTTCAGAGGTTAATTAATAGTGTAATAATAGTAATAATAATAATAAATTAATAGTGTAAACAAGATGGGGGGTTAAAATGCCCGGGGGAGGGGAATCTGAGGCCTGAGGGGTCAAGGCCACATGTGGCTTTCTAGGTCCTTGGGTGCAGCCTTTCGACTGAGTCCAAGTACCACAGAAAAAAATCCTTTTACTAAGGGGATTAGATTCTAGATTATTCTCTTAGAGAATAACATGGATCACTTTAGAATAAAAATAACATATTTACATAATACAAAGTCTTTTAAGATTTATGAAATCCTTTCCCCCTCCCAACTTCTGTGCTACTTCCATGCAAATGATATAAATGCTAATTACAAACATAGCAGGAACCCTGAGGAGCTTTACTAGATCAATTCAACCCAACAACAACATTTCTTAAGTAATCCATACTATCTCTAAGGTACCAGACTGGCACAGCGACCCTGTGATCATAAGATCATGGATGTGGAAGGTAATTTGGTCCAACATTATCATGGTACACATTAAAAAAAGGAAGCCCAGGGAGGTTTCCAGACTTGCCTCAGGTCGCACAGGCAGACAGTGGCAGAGCTAAGATTAAAACTCAAGTCCTTTGACCACAAATCCCTTACTCTTAGACCCAAATCTATTTCTTCAAGGAGCTTACAATATATAATTGGAATGAATGAATGATGGTTAGTGCCGTTACATCATCCATGTCTGCCAGATCAAATTGGCAGGTTTCCCCCTTCTCTCCCACCATGGATAAAGCCTGCATCCTTTGCCCCAAATGAGCTGTCTTGTCAGTGTGCCCCTGGTCATAGGAGGATCCAGGAGAGAGGAGGTGAACAAATCAGCACAAATCCATACTTACTGTGGCGATAGGGACGGGGAAAGGAAAGAGGAAGGGAATATGCACATCTATCTATCTATCTATCTATCTATCTATCTATCTATCTATCTATCATCTATCTATCTATCTACCTATCTATCTACCTATCTATCTATCTATCTATCTATCCACCTACCTACCTATCTATCTATCTACCTATTTTCTTTCTATCTATCTATCTATCTATCTATCTATCTATCTATCTATGTACCTATCTATCTATCTATCTATCTATCTATCTATCTATCTATCTATCTACCTACCTATCTATCTACCTACCTATCTATCTATCTATCTATCTATCTATCTATCTATCTATCTATGTACCTACCTATCTATCTATGATAGATAGCACCTCCCATGTACTATACACTGTAAAATGAGCTGGAGAAGGAAATGGCAAACCACTCCAGTATCTTTGCCAATAAAACCCCAAATGGGGTCACAAAGAATTGGACGTGACTGAGATGACTGAACAAGAAAGTGTACCAGGTATTTGACAAATATGACCCCATTTCATCCTCACTACAGCACTGGGAGATCAGTGCTGAATGAATCATCTTCATTTTACAGTTAAGGAAACTGAGGCAAACAGAGGGTAAGTGACTTGCCCAGCGTCACACATACAGTAAGTATCTGACGCCAGATTTGAACTAAGGACTGCTTGAATCCAGAAATATCCCCTTGGCCACTGTGCAACCACCTACCTCTAGATATGGTGCCAACTGTACCTTCTGTTGATGTGAGACGAAGGCATCCCTCATCTTTCTACGTGATTTCCCACATTCTAAAATTCCTTCCTTCCTTTCTTTTCTCTTCCTTCCTTCTCTCTCTCTCTCTCTCTCTCTCTCTCTCTCTCTCTCTCTCTCCCTCCCTCCCTCACCTCTCTCCCTCTCTCCTCTCTCTCTCTCTCTCTCCCTCCTTCCTCTCTTTCCTCCCTCCCTCCCTCCCCCCCTCTCTCTCCCTCTCTCCCTCCCTCCCTCCCCCCTCTCTAATTCTAACCAGGCTGCCCACGTTCATCTCCCCTTCATTTCACCTCAATAGCACTTTGCAGACCTCCAGTGTTGGAAACCCACTACTTTCTGAGGCAGCCCATTCCACTCTTAGATTGTTCTAATTTGGGGGACATCGAATCTAAATTTGCCCCTTTGTAGCTTCCATCCACTGCTCCCAGCCTTTTGGGGACAAAGCAACCAGCTTTTTCCCATAGGATGGCCCATAAGGTACTTGAAGATCACTATCACACCTCTCCTCCAACCCAACCTAAGGGATCAATGTTGGGTTTAATCTTTCCTCTGAGATAGGAGCTGTTGAATTCCTGGTCTCAGCTCTTACAGAGAGGGGTCAAAAGCACAGAATCTCAAAGCTGGAAGGGACATCAGTGGGCAATTGGGCCAAACTGTCCTTGAAATAGAACCACTGCCATAACATATCTGACAAGTGGTCATCCAATCTCTGTTTGAAGACCTCTCTGAGGGAACATGACACTTATGAACAATTCTAGTTCTTTAGAAAATTTCCCTGTTTACCCAACACTGGCTCCTTGGAAACCTATACTCCTGGCTCTTACTTCTGGGCCCAAGAGAACAAGGCAAATCCTTCTTCCACACAACAGCCTTGACAGCAGCCATCATATCATGCCTGGGTCCCCTCTTCTCCAAATAAACATTTCCAGTTTTTGTAACTCCTCCTGATCTCTAGGCTCTCCATCATCCTGGATGCCTTCCTACAGATTCTCTCCACCACATCAGTGCCCTCTCTGAAACATGCTACCCACAATGGAATCTAATGTGACCACTGAGAAACTGACCTTGCCCAGCTGGAGGTCGGAGATGGAGCAGGCATCGATGAAGGCCTGGGCAATGACAGAAAGACAGGCATCTATGTGGTCAGTCTTGTCGATGTCAAAGACAAACTGGGGGTTCTTCAGGATGTTGACCCAGAATCTCAGAGGTAGGCTGTCATGGAAGAAAGTATAGGAGAGTGAAAAACAGAGGCCCACCCATGCTGGGCAAGCCTGTTGGCTAGGAGAGAGAAAAGAGGCTGGGGGATGAGGAAGGAGTCTCGGAAGGGGGGCAGCAAGGTTGGGTGTTTGATCTTTTTATGACAATGTGGGATCACTTAAATCTAGTTGATGAGTGAGACAGGGGTGGGGGTGGAGTATATCAGGGCAGCATCCTTTCCCCTCCTCTGGCAGACAGCTGTGTGAGAGAGGCCCGTCCATCATGTCCTTGGACCACAGACAGAGCGGCCTTCATCACTGGCTTTACCAGAAATTACCCTCCCTACATTTCTGATCAGACCTCCCTCCACCTGGCCCACATCCCTTCTGTGGATGAAAGAATGTGGCAGGAAGGTGGGGTTAGGAAGGACAAGATCTGAGGGGAGACTCACTGCTGGCTCGTGGGGCCTACTGTTTACTGAGAGATCAGGGAGAATCTACCCAGCATCACCTGTTCTGAGTTACTAGCTACAAGGCCCTAGGGGTGCCCCTGGAATTCAATGTGATTTCTTTGAGTTCTCCTCTCGTCAGAAATAAGATGGAAAACATCCTTCAGCCATGTGACTTCTCACTAGCACAACACAGGCTGCAATCCCATCACCCCTTAGAAGATGTTTCATGAATTGCTGTGACCCAGACAAACCCATCACCTAGGGACCAACCTTCTGGGGAATGAACACTCAGCAAGGCCAAATGTTGGAGCTTGGTGCGACCTGCCATTAGCATGGTATTGTCTGGTGCCCTGGCCTTTGAGATGTCAGATCCCTGTGCGTCCAGAAAAGGGTTTTGGTAGCAGATGGAAATCTGAATGTCTTTTAAGTTCCTGGAGGTTGTGGAATATGAAGAGGAGGCAGATTGGCTGGAGCCCTCCTACCTTTATGTCTGCCTCCTCTCACAGATGCATTCTGGGGGTGTTGTAGCAGGAGCCATTCTAAGGGAAACACTCTCTTTAGTCTCCTAAATTCATGGGATATTACCTCTAGAACTGAAGGCCCCTCAGGGATCACGGAGTTCAACTCTCTCATTTGACAGGGGAGGAAACTGAGGCTTTCCACTGTACAATAATGCCTACTTCCTGATTGAAGATGCCCAGAGCTGTGTCCCCTTTGGCCCTATAAGCACTGTCTAGCCCTAAGTACATGGAAGGAGTCATTGGAGATTTAACAGGCCCTGATGGGTCTATTCCTTCCATCTTAGATACCCAATAGTCACCATGGCAACAGGTAGGCTTTGACCCAGGTATTCAGAAACCAAAGTCGCCCTAGATTCTGCTACTAACCCCCCAACACCTGATTCCTCTCAATTCCGTGCTTAGGTACTCTTCTGCTTTTAATTAAGGAGTGGGTGTCCTCCCAGCCCCACTTTCTTTCCTTCCATTGTGCATGGCAAGGAGCCTCAGAATGGGATCAGCTAGGGATATGCTTGGGCTTCACACCCTGAGCATGCTCCTGGGTACTTAATTTAATTTGGTTCATGTTGATAACAATAAAAATAACAATGATCCCTTGCATGTATACAGCTCTTAAGGCACAAAGAACTTCCCCAAGCATTTGCCAGATCAGCAGGGCATCTGATATTTTTTTTGATAAAATGATAATTTTTTACAAATGGGAAAACTGAGGCTCATAGAAGGGAAGAGAGGGGTCTGGGGTCACACAGCAGGGGCTGCAATGGAAAAAACAATTAAGTGGGGATTGAGGAAAACAGGTTCTGGTCCCAGCTCTGCCTCTGAACAAGTCACTTTGTCTCTCTCTGGGCACCTGTCTCCATCTCTGTAAATGAGAGTGCTAGTCTAGGTTAAGGGTTCTTATTTCACATCATGGACCCCTCTGGCAGTCTGCTGAAGCCCACAGACCCCTTCTCAGAATTATTTCATTTTTTTCCCCCAGAGGGGAGAAGGCAAGGTAACTGGGGTTAAGTGACTTGCCCAAAGTCACACAGCTAGTTAAATGTCAAGTGTCTGAGGCAGATTTGAACTCAGGTCCTCCTGATTTCAGGGCCAGTGCTCTATCTGCTGTGCCACCTAGCTACCCCACAGAACTATTTCTTAAAATAAATGTAGGAAATGCTCAATTTCAGTGAGAGCTGATTGAAAAAAATGTAATTTTTTCCTATGGACCCCCAGAAATCTACCGATAGGTGGCAGAACCCAGTTTAAGAATTCCTGGACAAGGTGATATTTGAAGTCCCTTCCAACTTTAATAATGTCTAAACCTCTAGCCAATTAGCAGCAGAGCTGGGACCCAGGCCTTCTGTCCATTTTTTTCTCTTGTGTGGTCTTTCCTCTCATCTCCCCTAGCAGCTAGCACAGAGAAAATGTGAAATTCCTCTGTGCCGATTTGTATGTCCTGATGAGTGTACTGAGATGTGCATCCTCTCGGTAGAAGTTCCTGGAGGGCACAGACTGCTTTGTTTTCTGTCTTTATGGTCCTCCCCCTCCCCTGCCTGCTTCCCCCCATCTCCTATGTCCCATCTAGTCTAATACCTGGTACAAAGTGAGTATTTAGTAAACGTTTGTTGATAAGAGATTCATTGAGTGAGTGAATGAACGGGTCAGTAAGCTGACCTGGGGTAGGCATGCAGGGAGGATGGGAAGAAGTAAGAGGACAGTGGTCAGGTCAGATAAGATACCAGGGCAGCATTACCCTCCACCCCACGCTCCCAAACCTGTTGGTTTTCCAAATGTGCAAAGTGTCTGGATCCGTGATCCCTCTCTTCTCAGCCTGCTCTTCTAAGAAATCAAAGAAATACTTGATGGCCAAGGGAGGCTTGTCTTCTCGGATGCTGAGGATGGCTTTGAACAAGTCGTCGAGAAATTTCTGCAGTGTGCCCTGCCAAGATAACAAGTGTGCCAGCGAAATCAGCCTGGCACCCAGGTCAACGGGACATCTCGGGGGCAAAGACACATTTGGGCTTTAATGAGGTTCTGTTTGCTTGCCAGATTCACATGGTTTCGGGAAGAAGGGAGAGAGGGAGAAGGGAAGTGAAATCTACTCTCCCTCCTCTCCCCCACCCCCACCCCCCCGCCGCCTCTCGTCTGAAAGCTGGGCACACTGATATAATTAGCGTTTGTTTTAATTTAATTTCTCTTGGCACCAATGTTCTCTTTGACTACTTCTGGCATCTCAGGACACATCTGTAATTGTTTGGTACAGTAAATGGAACAGAAAACTCAGCCACGGCTTGCTGTTCTGATGGTCTCTCCAATTAGAAAGAACATTAGGCAGTAATGTAATCCAGGAGAGAAACAAGGCATACCTTTTGTGATCTGCAGGGAGTGAGAGAGAGTGCTGTGGCTGGATAATCATACAGCCTCATTTGAGGGACTTCAAAGCATTTCCCCCCCCTAGCATCCTTCATAGATTTCCCATGGAAGAAACTGTTGCATCAGAGACACTCCCTATTTTCAAAGTCACAGAGGGAGGGAAATACAAAAGCTAGCCCTCAGCTCGATCTAACCCTTCCTCAGGTCTACAGGGTTCCTGCCAGCGGGCACCAGCACCTCTTGCAACAATCAGAATGACAACCTTTAGGTTGCCAGAGTATCTGATGCTTTCCAGAAGGCTCTTACAATTATCTTGTTTGATCTTCATGAGAAGACTGAAGAAGGCTGGGTGGGGTGCTGTCAGTGTAGGGTGGTGGGAAATCCCTGGCCTTGTATCCAGCAGATACCTGGGCTGAAATCCCACATCTGACCTTTACTACCTGCATGATCATCTCTGTTTCCTCATTTATAAAATCGGATCTTAGGATCACAGATTTGGAGCTGGCAGGGGCCTCAAGGGGCATCTTAGTCTACACTTTGCCCCTCAAAAATAATTTTTTTTCTGATGAGGAAACTGAGGTCCACAAAGGCCAGTGACTGTGCCACAGTCACACAGGAATCAATCAATCAGTCAACAAATATTTATTAAGTAGCTACTGTGTGCTAGAAAATGGAGAAACAAAGACAAAAGTGAAATAGTTCCTTTCTTCAGGGAGGTTGCATTATTTCAAGGGAAACAATGTGTATCCATATACATATGTACACAAGGCAGTAAGTTCTAGGATCAGGATTTGAATCCGTGAGCTCTCTGGATGTAGATTCAATACTCTTTCCAGTGTACCATGAGGTTGCTGGGAGAATCCAATGATACAATGGATAGAAAGCACTTGATTCCCCTAGCTGTGCCAAAATGAAGGTCAGCTATGATTATCTGAGGCTTATGTAGGTGATAGGACTCTACCCTAGGGCAGAATTAGGACAAGAACCCGAGTTTGGATGGCATGATAACTGCTACACCTACTGTGTGCTATGGAAGTCAGAAGACTTCATGGCAACAGAGGGAGGTGCATAAACCATCTCAAATCTTCATAAGCATAAGCCTTTCCTCATGCCTGAAATGCCATGCCTTCTCACCTCTGCACCTAGAAACTAAGTCTATTTAAATCTCACCTTCTACAAACAGTCTTTCTGGATGCCTCCCCCTAAAATTACTTTGTATTTACTGTCTCCTCACTAATTGTTAATGGGAAGCACACCAGTGGGGGCTTATGAGCTAGTCGTAGTAGTAGCATGAGACAGAAGTACTCTAGCAGCCTCCTAATCTGCCAGTTTGGGGGTGATCCACCCCCTCCCAAGTACAATGCAATCCTCATTTCTGTCTTTGTGTGTCCAGTACCTAGCACAATGCCCGGCACATAGTAGGCACTTAATAAATGCTGATGGAATTGAATTAGCTGGAAACCATGTCAGAGGCTAAGCAAGGATTCTGATGGCCACATCTGAAGCATTCCAGCTCTTACCTTGGTGGAGAGCAACCTCGTCAAGTAGATCTCAGGAAGGACCTTCTTCCTGTGGCTCTGCTTGTGTGACTTCTTACTCTCAATCAGCTCATCAGTAGGAAGCACCTGAGCAAACACGATGAGAAGAAGGAGAAGGAGCCATCAGCCCTTCTGGCACTAGAACATCTGAATGAGCAGCCACATCAAGATCAAAGGCTGGACTTTTGTCATTACCATCCAGCCAACACCAAGGATGCACAAAGGATGGGCTCTGGTGAGCTCCTCCTTCTGCTGGGAATTCCTTCCTCCCTCCCTCAGCCTTCAAGACCCACCTTGTTTTACCTCCTCCAGGAAGCCTTCCCTGCCTTCCCCTCCACTTCTCACCCACGGGAATCTCTCTAGGGCACTTCTAGTCTTTTTAGTGGGCATGGAGCATATGGTGGATGATATTTGTTTCAGAAGAGAATACTGAACACCTACTATGTGACATCTGGCAAGCACCCATCATGTGCATGTACATGCCTCATCTCCTCTATTAAATTACACATTCTTTGGGGCAGTGACTGTTGTCTTAGAAATCTTTGTATTCCTCACAACTACCTAATACTGGGTCTCCACTAGAGTTTATCTAACCTATTTATATTATATCCCATATTATATCATTATCCTATATTATATCATATTCTATATTATGTCATATCATATTATATTATTATCCTATATTCTGTTCTATATATTATATCCTATATTATATTCTGTATTATATCTTATATTATCCTATATTATATCCTATATTATAGTCTCTATTATTATTCTCTATATTATAATATCCTATATTATATTCTCTATTATTATCCTATGTTATTATATTATCCTATGTCTTATATATTACTATCCTATATTCTCTTCTCTATATATTACATCCTATTTATATCCTATATATATTATATCCCATATTATATTATTCTTATCCTGTATTATATTATATCCTATATTATATTGTCTTATATCTTATATTATTATCCTATATATTGTATCCTATATTATATTATTATCCTATATTATATCATATCCTATATTATATCCTATATTATATTATGTCTTATATCATATCCTACATCTTATATTATATCCTATTTCTCTAAGGATAAATTGAGAGGTAGGTAGATAGACTATGTATTAAGTGCGTACTGTATGCCAGGCACTGTGCTAAGATACACAGATCTGGAGCTAGGAGTGACCTTAGGGGCCATTGAGTCAAATGCTTCCCCTCATTTCACAGATGAGACCCTGAGGCTCGGAGGGATAAAGCCCTGGGTCACACAGGCATCCCGGTGGAGCAGTGGACTTGCTGTCAGAAAGATATGACTTCGAAACCTGCTGCAGAAACTTCTTAACGCTGTGACTTAAGGCAAGTCATTACCCTCTCTCGGCCTCAGTTTCCTCGTCTGTAAAATGGGCATAATAACAAGCCCTACCTCAGAGGATAGTTGTGAGGATCAAATAAGATAACACATAGAAAGACCCTGATGTACTATATGGGCAGCTAGGTGGCACAGTGGAGAGAGTGCCAGCCTTGGAGTCAGGGGACCTGAGTTCAAATCTGACCTCAGGTACTTACTAGTAATATGACCCTGGGCAAGTCACTTTAACCCTGTTTGCCTCAGTTTCCTTATCTGTAAAATGAGTTGGAGAAGGAAATGGCAAACCAGTGCAGTATCTCTGCCAAGAAAACCCCAAATGGAGTAATGAAGAGTCAGACAACTGAAAAATGACTGACTGTCAAGTCCAAACCTCTCATTTTGCAGGTGAGGAAACTGAGTCACAGAGTATTTACATGATTGTCCCTAAGAACACTGGATCATAGATTCAGAGCTGGAAGGGAACTCTGAGGCTATCAAGTCCATTCACCTAATTTTACAGATGAAACAACTGAGGCCTGAAGAGGTCAAAGTCTTGCCCTGTTATACAGCCAGAGACAGGACTTTGCCCCCAAGTCTCCCTGACTCCAGGTTCAGTGCTCCATGCACAAAAACCCTGCTGATTCCTTAGTCTGGCATTCAAGGCCTTCCATAATTTGGTCCTAAACATCCTCTCTCTTTCAATGTCCCCTTCCATGGGCCCTAAACTCCAACCAACTCAGCAACTTGTCATTTTCTGAACATGATTCATACTTCCCAGCCTTGATATCTTTGATCACATCATTCTTTCTTCCTAGAATACTCTTCCCTTCCATCTCTACCTGTCAAAAACCCCTTCCTCCTCCAGGAATCCCACTTTGATTTCCCCATCAAGAAGAGATCTCTCCCTCCTTTGATTACTGATGACAAGTGGTTTGCATATGACTTGTGGTACTCTTTACTGCCTGTCTGCAGTTATTTATTCCTAACTCCCAGCCTATGAGGTATGTGAGAGCAGGGACAGCATCTTCATCATCTCTCCACCTTCTGCTTCTAGCACAGCAGCTCCCACAGAAGAGGTGCCTGGAACATACTTGCTGAGTTTGGGGATTTTCTTCTGACCTGTCAACACACCCTTTTCCCACTTCTCCTTAGGTAACATAGGAATCAATACCAAGAGATTCTGTGATTTCATCTATTTCATATCTAGAGCAGTCCAACTTCCCTCGTTTTACAGATGAGGAAACTGAGGCACAATGTCATCCAGGTGACAAGTAGCAGAGCTGGAATCGAGCTCACATCTTGGGACTCCATATCTGGTATTCTTTCCACTGTAGCATGCTGTCTCCAAATTGCAGGCTGCCTTATAATTATTCTTAGGCCTTTCCTGTGTGGTATACTTGGCTTCTCTGCTAGACTGTAAGCTCCCTATAGGAATGAAATTTCCTTCCTCCCTTCATCCCCCTTCCCTGTTGGGTCCTTTGGCAGGCCAGGGAAACAGCAGAAGGCAAGGGCTAGTAGAGGGTAGAGAGCCCTTTTGGGACAGTACTCAGGTAACTAATTGATTTATTCTCCAGTGAAGACCATTGTGAAGTAGGCCCCTCCCCACCAAGTAACCTTTCCTCCCAATAAGTCCACATGGGAAAAAGGGATTTGCCCAAGGCTGGCCTATGGGCCGGGGCATGGTACCAGAAGGGTCCTTATGCACATGGTTTTCACTTGGTCTTACTGCTCTTTGCAGATCACAAGCCTCGGCCCCTCCTCCAACACCCACCACCCTTGGGGTGAGGATGGGGGAGGGGCAACCCATAGAAGGCGGCAAGAACAAAGTGTCTCCCCTTGGCTTCCTTCTGGCCCCTTGGCGGCCTGATCACAGGCCATCCGGCCCCCGAGACGAACTCCCTTGTCTGTTCAGACACATGGAAAGCATTCTCCCCGCCCTGCCCCTGACGCTGCCCGGGGTCACAGCCTCATCACCCCCTAATTAAGCGGGGAGAGACTGAAGTTGCCGCCTGTGCCCCATTAGGGATTCATGCTTTTTGCTAGCACAACAAAAGACTGATGGTCCGGATGGTGATGGGGTATGTGTGAATGTGTGAGGGAGTGAGCCTGGGTGTGAATGTGTATGTGTGTGCGTGTGTGTGTGTACACACACACGCACACACACGCACACACACAGATTCATTGTGTGTCTCTGCAACTCCTCACTGACACAGTCTGCTTGGAAGCTGGGCTCCTTCCAAAGCGAAATTTCCTATAGAGGAAATGGGAGGAAAGAAACCAAAAGACGAAGACAAGGCTTCTGGCCACACACTGAGCACAGTGTTATTAACCTCAATTGCTTTTGGAATCCGATACTTACTAAATGAAAATATTTTTCAGTGTCCAAATCCTTCACTGCAAAAGAAAAGCCAAAACAAAGAATAAGGGAGAGAACAAAAGAAAGGGAAAGGGAGGCTGGGTAGATTAGATTTTGCTTTCCTCAGCTACTTATCTTAACAGTGCCCACTGCCTGGCCAGCCAGCTCTGGAGGGGACTGGGGGTGGGGGTGGGGAGGCTGTATTTTCACTAGGAGCTGCTCAGTACCAAGAGGATTACGGGATCATAGATTCAGGTAAAATGGACCTGAGAGACCAGTTAGTCTAACACCCTCATTTTATAGATGAGAAAACTGAGGTCCAGGAAGGCTGTGACTTGGCTAAGGTCACATAGATAGAAAGCAGTCAGAGGCAAGATTTGAACTCAGGTCCTTTGACTCCACAGCCCATGTTCCTTCTACTCTACCAGGAGGTCTTTCATTTGGGAAAAGGCAGAATTAACTCCTTCCAGTTGTGGGATGAGCAGCCTGAGAGGTCCAGGCCATGTGGTACATCTTCAGAGTGAAGGCCTGGCTGATGGGTCAGGGTAGAGTTTAAATCTAGCCTTGGCCTCCCACCTGGGATCCCATGGGGAGAGTTGAAAACCACTGCATCCTCCTGAACTAAATCTCATTTTCTCTTAGTTAATGAATGAATGTGCCAAGCAATCAATGAGCATGTATACCTACTATGTGCTATGGTGCTGGGGATAGGAAACCAAACATGAAATGGTCTGTGAACTCCCTTGACCTCCCCTTATCTCCCTCTTTTCTGCACTGCCCCTGCCACTGCCAGTCTGCAAAGAACCCCCTGTCCTCTTAAGACCTACTGTGTGCATCACCTTAGGGGCTTTATCAATGGCCTATGATAATAAGATCCCAATCTAGAGCTGGAAGGGACCTTAGAGGTCACTCAGCCCACTCCTCATTTTCCAAATGAGAGGCAGAGGCCCAAGAACAAGGAGGCTGCCCAAGGGCCACAGGGGTACTGAATGTCAGTGGCAGGGTTTGAGCCCAGGTCTAGGAAGCCGAGCTCATCATCATCAGTACTAGCAGGAGTGGAATTTAGGCAGAGAAACCTCAGGTCTGTTTCAAATCCAGCTGGCAAAGTCAACTTTTCCTCCACTGGCTCCTCCCCTAGATCACTACCCATCATTAGTCTGATTGGAAATGGTGTGACTTTATGAGCCCAGGGCATAAGGGAAAGCAGGGGGCCTTGAGCCCAGGGTATGAGGGAAAGTGGGGACCTTGGAGCCCAGATCACAAGGGGAAGTAGAGGGCCTGGAGCCCAGGGCATAAGGGAAAGTGGGTGGCCCAGTGCATAAGGGAAAGCAGGGCCTGGAGCCCAGGGCATAAGGGAAAGTGGGAGCCTTGAAGCCCAGGGCATAAGGGAAAGCGGGGGGCCTAGAGCCCAGGGAATAAAGGAAAGCAGGGGGCCTCAAGCTCAGGGCTTCCAATGAGCTCCCTCCACCAGAGAGGCCAGGGTAGGAAATCACCTCGACTTAGCGTGCTGTCCTTCTTGTCTGTCAGGCTCATGGCCAGGGAAGCTCCTTCAGGGATCTGGGGGGAAGAAGCAAAGCTATGAGAGTCAAATCCCTGGACAGCTGGGCACTGTGCCAACCCTCTGGGGTGCTGGAAAGCCCAAATCAGTCACACTTGGCATGTACCCACAGGGAAGCAGCCTAGAGATGGGCGCACAACCAAGACAGGGAGTCACATGGGAGGAGAATGATGGGGCTTGGACCAAGGCAGGGAAGAGGAAGGGCCTGGAGGGACTGAGCTGGGGGGGGGGTTGGGGGCCTTGGAGGTGCAGAGCTCAGGGTGGGATGGAGTGTCTGAAGGGCAAGAGTTCAGGACATGGGGTGGGAGGTTTTGAGAGGGGGCACCTGGAAGGCCAGGCCTGGGGGAAGTTTAGGGGGGAGCCTGAAGGGTCAGAGTTCAGGGTAGGTTGAAGGGTTTTGAGAGGGAGGGCCTTGGGGGTGCATGGAGTGGGGGGAGAAAGGCCTGGAGGGTCTTAGCTCAAGGCAGGGAAAGAGGAGTGAGCAGACAGGGAGGAGAGCTGGGGCTTTCTTACCTTGTAATGTGCCAAGGTGTTGAGCTTTTTCCGGCCATCTTCTACCACAGAAGTGTCATCTAGGTCTCGCAGAATGTAACTGTGGGTGCTTGAAGCAAACCACTCTAAAGAGAGAGATGTGGGGGGTGGAGACCATGCTGGGGGGCAGGAAGGCTGGGGAACTGAGGCCAAATTCCATTCTGGCCATGAGGGGACAGTCTATCTTCCCAGCTCTTCCTTCCCTATTATATCAAGGTTCTTTAATCCTGAGTGTCCTTGCATTGCTTTGTCATTATTCTTATATCTTCCCTGAGTGCCAGCCTTGGGCTTGCCTGCTGCATTTTAAGATCCTTGTATGGCTGCTTGCATGGCTTTGTTATCAATCCCCCGCCCCCACTTCCTCTTTTTCCCACTCCCTCACAATCACTTGCCCACAGGTTTAATTGTGAGTTCTAAAGCAGGTGAGAGATTCTCAGGAAATGCTTCCCCAGCGCCTGAGGGATACTATTCCTCTCTTTAAAACCACAGCCTGGGCTCTAAAGAAGCCCTTAGGATCTTCAATAGGTAATGGGCTTGAGTGGCTCCTACTGGAGAGTGACATTGATGGGTGGGCTAGAGGAAGCCTGGGTCAAGGAAGAAACACTGAGAATCATGGTGATGGATGGGGAATTGGGGAAGGAAGGTGGGGCAGGGAGGAAAGGGAGGAGACAGCACAGGGGAAGGGGCAAAGTACTGGCTTAAAATTGGGAAGAGAATTATAGATATTAGACCTGGAGAGACTAGAGAACATAGGGGATCAGAGCCAGAGGGACCTTAGCAAACATTTAGGCCGGGGGTTCCTAACCTACATTCAATGATCATGTTTTTTTTTAAATATTTTTGGATAATTATTTCAATATAATTCGATTCATTTGTAATCCTTGTCGTTCTTATTTGTACTTCATGTTATGCATTTAAAAACAAGATTATGAGCAGGGGTCCACAGAGTGACTGCCCAAGGGGTCCATGGTATCAATGAAGTTAAGAAACCTTGATCTAGTCCAACTTTTCTTTTTGACAGATAAGGAAACTGAGGCCTAGAAAGATAAAATGTCATGCCCAAGGCTACCCAGTCAGAATCACATAATCTCAGAGTCATAGAAGGGATTTCAGTGGCCCTGTAACATAACTGGCCAGTAGTTTTTGCTTGCAGATTTCCAATATGAGGGAACATACGACTTCCATGGGAATACCATTCTACTTCTGGACAGTTCTAATGGTTAGGAAGGTTGCCCTTATATCACGCCTACATCTTCCTCTTTGGTATCATGACCTATAATTCCCAGTGATGCTCTCTCCCAACTAGAAAAGTAAATCTATTCTCTTCTCTAACCAACAGATCCCTTGGAAGGCATCTATCATGTCTTCCTTAGGTCTTCAAATACGCCCAGTTCATTTCCCAAGGGTGTGCACCCGAGACCCTTCATCATTCTGGATGATCTTTAGCCCCTCTTCAATTTATCAATATCCCTCCTAAAATGTGGTACCCAGAAGTGAAGAGGATGCTCTCGCCATGGCCCCAAAACAGGGCAGAGTGCAGACTGACTCTCACCAGCCCAGTGCTGGACACCACCTCTTTCCATGCAGCCCCAAATGATCTCTGCTTTCTCTCCTGTGCGTTCATAGGCAAGCTCACGCTAAGCTTGCCATCCACTAAAATCCCTACTTCATTTTTTTTCCTTTCTGCTAAACTGTGTTCTTACCACGCCTCTCCCATCTTGTACGGGCAAAGCTGATTTTTAAAAAAAAAACTCAAGTGAAAGACTTTGCATTTGTTCCCATTACATTTTCTCTTGTTAGATTCAGCCCAATATTCCAACCTGTCAAGATATTTTCAAATTCTGATTCTGTCAGTCAATGTGTTAGCCATCCACCCCAATTTTGTATCGTCTGCAGATTTGATGAACATGCCATCTGTCTTTATCCAAGTCAGGGTCCAACCATTCAGCTAGTTCCAAGTTCACTTAATTATATATACTCTTGTCTAACCCCTGTCTCATCATCTTTTTCCATGGGAATAGTACAAAAGACTCTCAAATATTTCATTGAACTCTAGGTTAACTAGGAAGTGTCTCTACAGCATTTGTAAACAGTCAGGCCTTGAATCCTGGGTTTCTAACTCCCAACTGGGTGCTCTTTTTCATCAACCACAGTATCTTGATCTAACACCAACTGTCTGTCTCTGTGATCTTGGGCAAGACAATTCCCAATATTCCTGTTTCACTGTCATCATCTCTGGAATAGGAATGATACTAATTGTCAGAGCTAATATTCATACAGCAATTTAAAGCTCACAAGAGTTCTGCATATATTCTGAGCACCTCCCTCCCAGGGCTGATTGTGGATGAAATCTAATACTTACCCAGTGAAAGAACTCATAAAAGCACAACGCTCTGCCCAAATATTGGGAACCTGGGTGGCTCTTCTAGGGAGGTCAGCTGGAGGTAAGTACTTGCCTTTAGATTGAGAAAAATCTACTCAGGCCTTTCCCTCAGCCCCAAGTCAGAAGACTCGGTTCAAATTCCAGCAAGCACCCAGTTTCTATCTATGGCTACCATTTGTAAAATGCTCACCCAAGTCAACATCCTCCACCCGGGGCCACTGGGAGTAGGGGACATTCTTGCAGAAAGCCTCCAGGATCTTCTCCTTCACCTGGGTCAACGTGTCTGTGTCCATGGCCCGAACACTCAAAGAATCCATGCCACAGCCCTGGAAGGACACATTTAGGTTCTGGGGAGAGAAAAGAAGAAATAGGGGTGAGAATATCAGTAGTCATCTGACTCCTCCAACCTAGGTGCCTTCCAGAATGCCTATGATTGGATTGGCAAACAACAGTTTGCTGCCTAGCAAGACCTGAATTTCTCCTGTCTGAGGGTCGTCTGTGGAGAGCCAACAGCCTGATGAGGGTCAAGGGGACAGGGCTCCCACTGATATAGGGCAAGGCTGCAGACCTATCAGCCCTTTCCCAGACACCCTGGCTTTACATTTCCCCAACTAAAGGCAAGCCCACTCATCCTGGATGATTGGTGAATTCATCTCTCTGTGGTTTAGCTTCACAATCTGCACTGGGGGGTTAATATTACTGATTAATAAAATCTCCTAATAAAATAACTGGTTGGGATCTGGTGCAGTGACAGGGCCTATGAAAATCTCCCTCCTTGTGCAGAAAGTTAAGCCCACTACATACTGCTTTTGCATCTCTTTTAGTGGCCAAGTCCTTATTGCACACAGCCAGAAGGCACAGAATTAGAGAATCACAGTTTCTGAATTTAAGGGAACCTTAGCAAGCTGACCAAGATTCCTTTCTACCACTTCCCTGACAAGTGGATGTCCAGCCAAGCTGTCTTAAAGACCCCCAAGGAGCAGGAAACAACACCTCCTGAGGCCGCCCACTCAACTTTTGAGTAATTCTGCTTATTAGGAAGATTTTCCTTAGATCACGGCAAAACTTGCCTTTCTACGACAACTCCCACTCATTTGTTCCTGTGCTCTCCTCTGGGGTCAAGCAGAACATGTCTAACCTGTTTTCTACATTATCAGCTTTTGAAGATAGCCGTCACATTTCCCATCTATGCCTTCTTTTTTCTAGATGGAACATTCCAAATCCTTGCACTCCAAGCCATATGGCAACGACTCATTGCCCTGATTTGTATGACAACTGGCTTATCAATGTCCTTCCACATTCTTCCACCGATCCTCATGCCAGATGTGGTCTGGGCACCTGTAGTTCCGGCTACTCTAATCAATCCCTTCTACCCCCCAAACCATTGCTTGGTGGGGGTGAGCTCCTCCCACAGGTACTGCTGGAGGGGAGTTGGGGCTGCTCACTCTGGGCTTGGCCTCGATGTTCTCTCTCAGTAGCCACTCCTCATTAAGTGTGTAGCGAGCCTTCCCAGTGATTGCATCGATAGATCCTTTGTTAATCTGCTGTTTGATTGCACATAGAAGCAGGAAGAAGGGCTCACCCACGGTCTCCTGGGAAAACAGAAGAGAGCGGGGATAAGAACAGGGATAAACCAAAGGCTTCTCCTCCTGAATGAGCCAAACAGACCACCCACTCTGGCACTCCAAAGCTGAGTCCTTCACAGGGGATCTTGGAAACCAGACTGATGAGAATCCTACACAAGTATGTATGCCAAATATGTATGACCAAAGACAGAATGTCATCCAAGTGTCAAAACCAATTAGTTAATCAATGAGGACTTATTACGTGCCTGCTACTAAGTTGCAGAAGATGTCATCTTCCATTGATAGGGGGAATTTCCTTATCTGGGAATATATAATCTTAACTATAAATGTTATATATAGTCATGTCTATGTATGTGTATTTGTGTATGTACATATATCTATATCTATATACACATACATGGACTTAACTGTATAGTCTTAACTATAAGTATTTAACAAATACTGTTGATTGACTAATCAATTGGTACTTGGCCAACATTCGATCCTTTTGCCAAAGGACTTCTTTTTACTAACATACCCTTTCTCATCTCCAGAAGGGGACAATGGTAAGTAATCAACTCTTCAATCTGGTTTCAAAATCTTCTGTGGACCCAAATTTGGTATCAACTCTACATTGTTTAGAAAAACCTTCCAGAATCCTAAAAATAGTCCATTGTTATTAGATCCTGCTGGGTAAATCCCTCATCTGTGAACATGGGACCTGGAGGAGAACAGGCCTCAGGAACACAGTCACTTCCCCTGGGGCCTCAAGCCTTTTGGAATTCCCTCTGGAGAGCTGAGAGCTTTCTGGATGCCAGTTCATCCCTGGGTACCTGGACTGATCAGCCTTTTGGCTGGAGTTATTTGAGTCAGGGATGGGAATGGAAAGAGGTGGAGTGGGGGTGGTGGGGTGGGGAAATCCATATTCCTCATTTGTTTCAGTTTTAAATTGATCCTTGGCCCAGAGAACCGGAAACCGTGGGCTGCGGCAAAAACCTGCAAAGCCCTAATCAGATACCCAAGTTTGGGAAGAAGCAAAGTAGGGATGGCAGTTCCAGTGGTTCCTTGGATGGCTGCTGGGAAAACTGGTTTGGAGCAAAGTCAGAAACCTCCCTCTGACTTGGCCTGGCTGAGGGGAAATTTAACAAACCACGAACCATGCTGATTCGGCAGGGGGTGGAGGGGACTCTACAGGGAGAGATCAGTATCTCAGCTGGTTAGTTCTGTTTTCCAATAGTTCTGAACAAGGACAGTTCAGGATTGGCCTCTCCTCACCAAGCCTGGTATAGTGGCCAGGACCCAAGGGTTCTTGTGGGTCAATGGGGGTCTGAGTGTGGCCAGATACCATCCCCACAATGGGAGCTCCAGGATAGGGGCAGCATTTGGATGGCTACTGGACCACAACTGGGACTTTGGGTCATATGTTTGGGGAAAGGTTTCATGAGATGAAGTTGTCTTTTTTTTCCCCTCCTGTTCTCTCTAATGAACCAGACATACTGTTTGGAATATTCCCTGGGGCCTAGCCAGATCTTTATCCTTAAATTTCCCTTACAGTAAGTAGAAGTTTATACTTATTCCCAAGGTCCCACCTCAATCTTCCTTCCCCTGGGGACTTTCCTCTTCTCCCTGACTCCTAGAAGTATTGAGCTAAACAGTACCATAGGGACCTTTAAAACCAAACTCCTCATTTTAAAGATGAGGAAACTGAGGCCCCCATTTCCTTCTCAGATACCACCTCCTTGGGGAGGCCTTGCTCCTCATCCCTCTGGCTGCTAGTGTCTCTCCCCTAAAAAGTTTAGGGGAGAATGAATTCTGTGTGTATTAATTTTGTATAAACTTACATGTATTCATGTTGTTTCCCCCCAAAGAATGTAAGCTCCTTGAGGGTAGGGAATGTTTCTTTAGTCTTTGTGTCCCTAGCAGGGGCTTAGTAAAGGCCCTAATTGATTCACTGCCCAAAGTCATATACACACAGTGAGTCAGTGTCAGAGTCGAGACTAGAACCCAAGCCTTCTGACCCCTGGATTCTCGTACATCCTGCTATGCCACACTGCTGCCTTTAAAAAGCTCTTTTTAAACCACTGTCATCACTTCCCAATGTCTCTCTCCCCTACAGCAGAATCTTCCTTTGCAATAGTTATAATAATGAAAATAATAGTTAGAACATAGAATAAATCAACGCGTTGGCCATACCAGACAATGCATGCCTCACTCTCCACCTGTAGTCCACCATTTCTCTGCCATGGGACTGCCTCATCTCCAAATGAACCAACTTTGGAATGGCCACGTGGGCTACACTGGAGTCTGAGGTAGGTAAGCCCACCTTGGTTTGGACAGCAGCTCCCGTGCTTGATGGGAAGCCACTGGTGCCATACTCTCCTTCTTGCTGTCCCACTGGATTTCCCCTGGGGATTCACAGCTTAGATCCCCCATCGGCCTGTTGGGGACATCCCCAGATATTGATGGGCTCTTTGGCTGGACACTGTTGAACTAGTTGGTCAGATGGGCCTGGTCAAAGGTTGTTTAGTCAATAAACATTTATTAAGCTCCCAATTTGTGCTAGGCACTGTGCTAAATGCTTTTAGCACTTAGAAATAGTACTTAATTTAACTCTTACAACATCTCTGAGGTCGTGTGATTATTATTCGCATTTTACGGTTGAGGAAATTGAGGCAAACAGAGGTAAAATTACTTGCCTAGGGTCACACAGCTAGTAGGTAACTATGTGGGTCTCTTCTTTTGGGACCCAAAATCAGTCATGCCCCAAAGCCATAGCATAATGTGACTTGATTCCTCTTTGTCTCTTGAGAACCAACATGGTAGCTATTAGTGTGCTGGGTGACCGAAAGGACAGTTGGAGAGCCCAGAGGAGCAGCCTTCCCTCTCCCCTAATGCTGGCCTATTGCTAGATTTTGATTTTTCCTGCTCTGATAAGGATGCTTGTTGTCAGCCTGAGAGGGTAGAACCAGTCCTGACTTGACTACTGACAAGACCAGCCTCAAGACGTCAGCAAGGACGGACATGGAGGAGCCTGGCAGGGAGAGAGGGGTCCCCAAGGGTTAGGGTTCTAGCTCAGACTCTGCCTTCTTGTGTCTGTCCCTTCTTCACCCACAAAGCAGAGATAATATCCCAGAGCCCTCCCTACCCAACAAAGAAGTGGTGGGAAGGAGATAAGCACAAATTGCTTCGACTTTTGGGCAAAGAAGTCACAAGATCATGAAGAACCAATATCACTGAAAGAAGAAAAGTCTAACTGAGCAGCTCAGTGTGACCGCTTGCTCACAAAGGATTCTATCTCTTAGGCCAGGGATTTCTCCTGCATTTGAGCCCAAAGTCTGGGCCAGTTTTCCTTACCTGGAAAATATTTTTGCTACTCCTGACTCTTCTGCATGATAGTGTATGTGACCATGAATCAGTAAGCTCATCCCTTTGGTTCCCAGTACTCTCCTCTATCAGCTTCTTGAGGGCAGGGACTCTTATGTTTTCATGTGCTTAATGAAGGAGTGGCTTAATAAATATTTACTGATCAACTGATTGATTTGTTAAGATGATGAGATCTTCCAGATTGCTTTCATCTTTGCTCTTTCATGATTCCACCTTCTAATAAATTATGTTATATATTAACAGCCCTTCCAGCTCTAATGTTCTAGGTTCTAAGGCTCGCTTCCATTCCTGGCATTCTATGTGCTAATATTATGCATTCTGAGGTTCTTTCTAGTTCTAATACTCTCTTCTGTGCTCTAGTATTTTATGTCCCAAATCCCCTTCCAGGACTGTTGTCCCATGTGCTAATATTTCTGTGTTATAAGGTCTCTGCCAGCTCTATGGTCTGACATCCTATGAGTTAATATTTCTATGATCCAAGTTCCCATCAGCTCTAATATTCTATGTTCCAGGTTCCTTCAAGTCCTGACATACTATAGATTAACATTTCTGTCTTACAAGGTTCTTTCTAAATCATATATTCTGTGTTCTAAGGTCCCTTCCAGCTGCAAGGTCCTAGAATTTAAGGTTCTAGGATTCTCAGAGGCTTCCCATGACCTAATGTCATTATCTCTGCTCTAATTAGTAGAAAATTTAGAGTCTCCCTCCTCTCAGAGAGCAGTATGTCTTCCGTTTTTTCCTTCTTTCCCAAAGTGATGGGGCTAGTGGGCCAGCAGAGCACTAATATAAAACAAATGTCTGTGTCATGTTATATTAACTCAGCAGGCACAGCTCTGGGGCCTGGAATGGTTCCACTCTACCACTGAGGGACCCTGAAACAGCTGTTTCAAATAAATGCCATGATTAACTAGAAGCGCTTTGGATCGAAAAGCAAACCCATCATCGTCACAAATGTCCTGTGAAAGAACAAACTGGCAGAGAGAGGCTGGAGCCAGGCAAGGCCTAGGGATGGGCACAAGGTGGGAGAGAGTGGGCATTGCTGGAGACACTCAGCTTGGCACTGCATTGCCAGAATGGCGTCAACGAAGCCTGCCTCAGTGGTGGGCCCTTGTCCCTAGGCTCTCCTGAGAAACTCAACAATGAAGAACAGAATACATCTAGCTTGTTCAGGTGGGGTGAGGCCACCAGCCCAGCATGTGGGGATTAGAGGAAATGCTTTCCACCATTTTGTTGTGGTTCCTGCTTGTCCCTTTTCTGGCAAGTATATGGGAATCTTGTTTGTCACAGTGGGAGATGCACTAAGGGAGATTCTCCTTTCTACTCATTCCACTTTGGCCCCCATTTTTTTCCTCTCTAATGACTGCAGCAGCCTCTTGGTTGGACTCCAAGTTTTCAGGCATTTCCTTCTTCAATGCACCCTCCACATAGCTACCAAAATAACTTTACCAAAGGACGGGTCTCACCATGTTACACTTTCCTGCTCAGGAATCACCTGTGGCTCCCTACTGCCTTCAGGATGGAAGATGATCTCCTCAGTTTGCATTTAAAGCTCTTCCCAGACTTACTGCCCATTTCCTTCCCCTTTCAAACCTTCCAAACCAGCTGATTTACAGTTCTCTGAGATGGGCCTCGAACCTGCTGCCTACGTGCCTTTGCCTAGGCTGTCTCCTCCTTACCTCCTTGTAAGCCCCCCTTACTTAACTTGGCCTTCCAGAATTCCTTCAGTGCTCAGCTTGTGAGCCCCCTGCTCTGGGAGCCTTTCCTGTTCCTTCTAGTAGTGAGCTGTGAACACATTATCTCTCGCTTATATACCCATTAATTTGTTTGTATCCTGCCATAGAACGTAAGCTTCTTGAAGGCAGGCATTATTTTTAGTTGTTATCTCCAAGGGCTGGCACATCGTGGGCACCATTTTAATCAGTGCTTATTGAACTGACTTAATGATAGTGATCATTTATACTATGTGCTAGGTGCTTTACAATTATTAATCTCATGTGATCTTCACAACAGTCTCTAGGGGTAGGTGCTATTATCAGCACCATTTTTACAGATTAGGAAACTGAGGCTTGAGAGAGGGTCGGTGACTTGCCTAGGGTCATACAGCCAGTCAGTGTCTGAGTCAGGATTTAAACCCTCCAAGTACAGAGTTCCCTCCATTCTGCCATCTAGATGAATGAGAAGAGGAGGTAGAGGGCCTGGGGGGCTTACATATTTCACAGCCCATCCTCTGATGTGTTCTCTTCCTCATTCTCTTCCTCCCATAGTAAGGGGGCATTGGCTTTGTATGTGGGCAGATGAAATCATTTCTGGGGAGCCTGCTGAGATGAGAGCGAAGAGGAAGACACAGCATGCAGGATGGGGACTCAGGAGGCCCAAGGCCCAGTCTCACTTCTGACACCAGCCAGTTGTGTGACCTTGGACCAATCACTGCCCTCTCTGGGCTTATCTAGGGACAGCTGGGTCTAGGCAGTCTCCAAGATGCTGCCTCCGAGGCCTCCCAGGCTCAGAACACAAAGAACCACAAATTGGAGCTGGAAGGAAACAGGGCAGAGATCCGGGCCTGGAAGGACCTCGGAGGCCAGCATGCGACCCCTTCATTTTATAGTTAAGAAAACAACTTCCCTGATTCACACCCAGATCCTCTCATTTCAAATTCAGTATTTTCTTTTTAATCTGCATCATCTTTTCCAACCCCATGATTTTAGAGAGAAGGAAAATGAGGTTCAGGAGAAGGAAGTGACTTATATAAGGTGAAACCTCCAGGAAGCAGCAAACCTTAAATCTGAACCCAGCTTTTCTGGCTCCTGAATTCAGCACTCTTTACAGCTGATCCCCACATGTGTGAGCTTCTCTGTGTGCTTTCAAGATCGCCAGAAGTTTCAGTGCAGTTTAAAGTTTTAATAACTCGAAACTCTAATAACATTTATGTTATTAAAGCTTAAAACTGCACTAAGACTTTGGGGATATCCTGTATATATTACATGTAATATAACATATAATTATATATTATGTATCTCATATATATATATAATATGTGGTTATACTATATATTATATAATTATATTCTATGTATTATAGATAAGATTATCTCATACATACTTAGCTAATTAATTATATATTATGTTAGTATATTAATAATACAATTGTCTACTACATAATTATATGCAATACCACATAGTAGATGTAATTATATAATTATATATTAGATAATAGGTGACTATACTTTATAATGATATCTTATGCATAAGATATAATTATGTATATATTAGTATGTTATCTAATTATACATAACATAAATAGTATATGTTATGTGTGAGTATATAAGCATCTGTAAAAGCGTGTGTGCATGGCTGTCTGTGTTTGCATGCATATGTACCTGCGTGAGGGGACGTCTATGTGTGTCAGGGTCTGTCCTAGGCAGGACACAAGCCTTTCACAGTTTTGGCCTCTGAGGCAGGACAGAGAGCATACCCAGCCCAACACTATCTCTGGCTCCCCCCCACGACACAGTCTTCATCACCAAAAGAGCTAATATGGTTCAGACTTTAACCAGTTCTAGACCAGTTCCAGGTCTAGGGGTGCCTAGGGTGCCAAAGCTGCTTACACAAAGCCTGCTAAGTGTATGTATAGCCAGGATCCCTCCCACCCCAAACTGTGTCAGCCATCATAGAGCCAAGTCTGGGACTCTGGCTGTTTTGCTGCAGAAGCCCAGAAAGCAGCCTGTGCAATGGGCCCCAAACTACCCATTTCTTGTTGAATGGTGGATGGGAGATAGCTCTTCTCAAATCCCTAGAACAGATGCTTCTCCAGGCTTCTGTTTCTAAGGTTCTAGTACTTTGGTATCATAGAAACAGTGCTAGGCTTGGTGTCCAGAGACCTGTGTTTGAATTCAGGCTCTGACACTGGCTAGCTGGTCCCCCATGGGTAAGTGACAACCTTTCTGAGCCTCTATTTCCTTATTTATAAAATGGGGATAAAAATAATTTTCCTTTTAAAGAAACTGTTTTGTGACTCTTACTGGTCTGATCATCAGGAGAACTGAGTTCTCATCCCAGCTTGGGATTAACCCATTGAGCACATCACTTTCCTTCTCTGGGCCTCAGTTTCTCCCCTTGTAAAATGAAGGGCCTAAGCTAAATGATACTGAAAGTATCTCCCAGGACTAAGGTCCTCCGTTTCCACCACCGTCCTCAGAGCTCAGTGTTCACTGGGCTGGGAGGAGAAAAGTGTTCTGCAAACTTCTAAGAGCTCTGGGGGATTTAAGTCATTGTTATTGATACCCCATGGACTGACAGCCACAATTCCTCCCTGGTAGCTGGTGGTAGACCAGAGATGCCTTATTTGTGATTCTCTGAGACTGAGTTGTATCATTTGTGAATCTTCTTACAGTACTAATTCCATCATTTCAAACCTCCCACTCAAGAACATTGAATAGCTGCCCAGTACCAACTTCTCTGGCCTGACATTCAGGGCTCTATAGTGTCTGGCCCCAGCCCAGCCATTCAATTTATTTCCTCTTACTCCCCTGCATGAACCCTCTCCTCCAGTGACTTATCTCTTCACTATCATACAGCAGGAGCCAAATATATGATTCCATCAGTAAAAAAACTGCTGGTAAGAAAACTCTTTCTACCAACAAAGACCAACAATTTTTCTGCAGCTTACAGTACTGGAGAGGTTCTGGGGGCATGGAGACCTTAAATGACTTGGATGTCCTAGTACAGATCAGGCTTTTCTGACTTTAAGGCTGACCCTTTGTAATATGAATGAAATTTGAAGTTCCTTTTATTTCAAAGCTGACAGGTACTTAGCACCTAGTTCAAATTAAGCCTCTGTTAAAGAAACAGAAGGTATGAACTCCCGTTTCTGACATAACGGGAAGGGGCTGAAAAGGGAGGAGCAATACTATATATAAGGAAAAGCCTCCAGAGAGGGTGAGTCAGAACTCCTTGGGATAAGCTTTGTGGAGGCAGAAGCAGCTGCTGCCTAGGAGGGAGGCTGAAGAGGAAAGACCCAGGATGAGGGAATGATTTTGATTTTGGGAATCCATGTGAAGTGATTTAGATTCTGGGAACCAGCTGGAGCTTCTGCTGGGGAGCTACCAGCTTCTCCTGGGAGCTGCCAAAGACTGAGGAAGCATGACTATGATACTGGTACTTTGCACGAACCTGTTGGTGGCTTTGTTAAGCCTTGACTTCCTGGGAAAAACTGTGAAGGATTTAAGGTGGACTAGACACTGTGAGCTTCAGCATGGAACAGGAACAGTGTGGAGAGCTGGACAAGGACTTGGAAGCTGTCTGCCTTTGAACCCAGGTGACAGTTTAGTGAATCCAGGTAGGAGCTGGGACCATGGAAGGGCATCCAAGGAATCTGAGAGACTACCCTGAGTCAAGCTGAAAGAAGGCTTTACTTGGATACTATATACTGCCTGAGAAGATTGTAACTTATTTGTGACTGAGGGGTGGATGGCCTGTGTATTTTACACTACCCCTTAAGAGAGTGCTGAGTAGTGACTGATATTGTAACTTACTGTGCCCCATGAGTGGAGAACTTTGACTTTTGAGTTACTAAGTGATTGATTGTTTAAATGATTATACTTTGTTCAAAACTTGTGTGACCACTGTGGCGAAAACTATGTGGCTATTTTCTGTGCTAAGTTGTTGTGAATGCTGTATTTTAATTATCTGTGATAACTTGTAACATTGTTATTGTTATACCTTGATTTACCATGAATGTTTTGCTCTGATTTGTTATTGAATAGAGAGCTCACTATACTATGCAATCAGAACCTTAAAAGCTGTTCACAGCAGCTGTCTCCTGGAAAGCTGCTTGTGCTTAGCTTTACACCCTTTATCCACTACACACATTACTTCACATAACACATACTCTGTTCATTTCCCCACCTCAGGATGTTTGTTTGTGCCATTTAGAGCTGGAAGGGATCTCATCAAATATCAGGACCAGGCTGAATACAGAAGGAATCCCTCCTCCCCCAATAGCATACCTAATGACTGGTTGTAGCTTCTCCATGAAGACCTCTGAGGAAGGGGAACCCACCACCCCTCAAGGTCCACTGTCTACTCTGGGACAGTTCTAATCCACAAGACGTTTTTCCTGACATCTAGAGCTTAATTGGTCTCTTTTCCATCTTCCATCCACTGTTCTTGGTTATGCCCTCTTTGGGGTTATGCCCCTAGGACAAAACACAATGAGTCTAATCCCTCCCATCTATACAAAGGCCCTTCAAACACTTGAATGTAGCCACTGGGACCCCTGAGCCTTCTCTTCTCCAACCTGAAAACTCCTAGGACCTTTAACTAAATGTCATGCTAAGGTACAAACCTAAAGACCTTAACCCTGCTGGCTGCTCTCCAACCTAGTAATGTCTTTCTTAAACCATGGTGCCCACAACTGAACCCAATACTCCAGATGAGGCCTGTGGGGGCAGAGCCTGGGGTGGGGGGGGGCAGGATTTACTGTATTACTCCAAACTAGAAATATCCTCCCTTTTTCTTTTCAACAATCCAAGCCCTACCCATCCTCCAAGGCCTAGCACAAGTCTTACTGACTGACCACTTGAACCCACACCGATTTCCTCTCAGCTGGCCTCCTCCTCCAGCCCTTAGGGCAGGCACCACAATTACCTTACCCTGTCTCCCCGTCATACTGTGGGTTCTTTAGGGACAGGGACCCCACCTTGCAGCTTCTCTGGAATGCTCCCCAGGCACTTAGCACAGGTCTAGGCACACAGCTTGTACTTGGGAAAAGCCTCTTGAATTAAATTGAGTGAGACTGAATTAGGCCCAAAGATTTTTAGGGCTGCAGCAGTCTCCACAGGCCCCAAAAGGAGGCTTGAGCATGCTGCCCTGCACTTCCCTGAGTGGACCCTTCCCTTACCCGCAGGTAGCTGTACATGCAGATAGACATCCAGTTGGTGAGCATTTTTTCCACCACAGACTCTGTCCGGCGAAGCATCAGCTTGGGATTCTTGGAGGCCGAGGCATCAATGAGGTCCACAAGCAGGTCCTTCATGATGCTGGTATAGTATTCCAGCTTGCCATGCAGTGCAATGGTGAGCAGGGAGGCCAGGTTGCACCTGAGGGTGAGGGTACCGGGAACCAGCTCAATTCAACAACAATGATGAATTATGGTGCTAAGCAATGGGGACCCTGAGACTAAACATCAATAGTTCTTGCCTTCAGGCAGCTTACACCCTTTCTTTTTAATTGCATTTTATTATTTTCCCCAATTAACAAACATTTACTTTCTCTCCTTCCACTAAAGATCAGTAACAATAGTAAAACAAAACCCTTATAACAAACAATGACTGAACAACATCCATAACAAATATTACATTTTAAAACTAAGTTTACATGCAGCCCACAGGGATCCTTATGTATGGATTAGTGGTCCCCATTTCTAGTTGTGTTTAACATCATTGACTTGGAGCACTATGATTTGCCCAGGATTACACATGTGGTCAGTATGTGTGAGAGGCTGGATTTGAACTCAGTTCTTGTTAGCTCCAAGGCCAACTCTCTCCCGGATGCCACATTGCACAAAATATATACACAAAGTAAAGACAAAGTGACTTTGTTAGGGTGGGAGGGCTTTAACAATCAGTGTAGGAAGTGTCTAGGGAGCTTCACAGTAGAGCTGGGGAGGAAGAGCCTTCTACACTTGAGACAATTTCTACAAAGGTGGGAAATGGAAGGTGGGGCAGGCAGAACACTGTGCAGCATGTCAGGGATGACAGGATCCTCCATTAATGGGACACAGCTATATGTGAATTACTACTCGGCAATAGGATTCAGGGATCTGGCCTTCAAGACTCTCCATGGCTCCCAGGCTAATGGCATCCAACATCATTCACATTCCTCTCCCCAGAGTTACCTTAGGTAACTTATTATAACCTTATTATTATTATATTATATATAATTGAGAATAATAATATTATTATTATAACCTTAATTATCTCTTAGGTCTAGGAATTAACAGCAGCATTTAAAGCTCACTGGGACCCCAGAAAGGCAGGGGAATAGAGGTCCATCATTATAGTAATGATTATTAGCCAGGCCTAGACACAGTGTTACTTCTGGGGAACATGAGGTATAGGAAGGCTGAGGATGACCAAGGCTCGTCTCATGCTGTGGCTTCAAGGAGAAGCAGAGAGAACCGACCCCCAGAATGGCACTGACCTGTCTCGAACGGCAAAATCCTTCTGCTGCTCCAAAGCATGGACAAAGACGATGAGAAAGTGCTTGTTGCTGAGTAAGGTGGAGAACAGGGCGATGCCTTCCTCCATGTTGGGCCGGCAGCTCTCGGGAATCTGCAGAGGGGCAGTGAAGCCACCATGGGTGGGAAGGCCCTCCCTATGTCAGCCCACCCCCTTCTCTTCTCTCCTCACTGTTTCCCTCCCAGGGCCCACCACCTCTTAGCTCTGGGAGCCAGAAGTGAAACAAGGAGTAGGAGGTGCAGAGGCTGTGTTTGGGTACAATTAAGAAATGAGGGCAGAAGGAAATAGAGGGCATAGCCGCCATATGAAGCCAGTGAGACTATGCCAATAGATATCAATGTCACAACATTGGTAGAAAACCATATGTACTTGGGGACTGGTACATGGGCAGAACCCATCAGCTTACTAAGGTGGCATCATCCATGAGTGTGATGGAGGTCTGGAATGGCACATACGCCAGACTCCCTTCGCATAAAGAATTGCAGAAAGGCTTTAGGTGGAGCAGCTAGGTGGTGTAGTGAAGAGAGCACCAGCCCTGGAGTCAGGAGGACCTGAGTTCAAATCTGGCCTCAGACACTTAACATGAAACTAGGCATATGACCTTGGGCAAGTCACTTAACCCCAATTGCCCTGCCTTCCCTCCTCCAAAAAGCAGGAAAAAAAGGGACTTAGAGATCATTTAGTCCCACCTACTTCTTTTACAGACAAGGAAACTTGGGCTGAGAAAGGTCAAAATGACTTTCCCAAGATCACACAGACTTAGGTAAGGGGCTGAGGTGGGCCCAGAGCCCAGATTTCCTAACCAGCAGGTGTCATGGGAAAGACACTGAATTTGGAATTAGAAGAGTTCCCTGGGACTCAGTTTCCTTATCTGTAAATCACAGGGTTGGACTGGATGATCCCTGAATCTCTAACATTCTGTGACTCTAAGACCACGGGGACAACTCACGTCATCAAGTGTGCTGAAGGAGCCCGAGGCTATGACAATTCTGCCACCTCCCTACCCTGTCCCACAAGGTCACAGCCTGCCCAGGGCATCGCCACCTCCATCCTTAGTGTGCAAATTAAGGAAGCCCCTCCAGGACACACACACCTGGAGTCCCAGGATCATCCATGTAAACTATGAGGGAACTGTGAGGATGCTGGGGTCAAGAGGCAAAGATAATGTCATGTTACATTCCTCCGGAGTCTCCTTGAGCAACGAGGCCCAGAGAGGTTAGTGACCACCTGAGATCACACAGCTAGTACACTGGTGAGGGCAAGATTTGAACCGAGTTCCTCTGGCTTTGAATCCAGCAGGGACAAAGAGAGAACAGGGATAATCTGACCCAGGGTAGAACCACATAGATGAAGCAGTGAAATGTTTGGTTAATGGTATCTGATTCTCATTAGAAATAATAATAATGGGGGTGGCTCTGTGGTGCAGTAGATACAGCACCAGTCCTGGAGTCAGGAGGGCCTGAGTTCAAATCTGAACTGGCTGTGTGACTTTGGGTAAGTCACTTAACCCCAAGTGTCTAGCCAAAGCAAGAGGGAAAGAAATAATAACAATAAATGGGCTTGCTTTAGGGGGTGATGGGCAATGCTGGCTGCTATAAGTGTGTTCTCTCTTAGGCTGTCTGTTTCCCCCTGCCCCCATCCCTCACTGGTGGAACCCCCCCCCAAGAATGATTGAGAATGGGAAGGGAGGGGGCTGAGGGTTGAGTTCTCTGAAATCCTAGGGAGGCCCGGTTAGATAAGAAGTCCAACAGGAAGGCTGAGGAACACATATATCATGTCTTTGCACCTCTAAAGTCTCGAAGGGGGACAGAAGAGGAAATGGCTGTCTGCAATGGAGAAGATATGGTCTGTGGCCATGGGGCTCCAAGGTCTCTGGGCAGTGGCTGTGTCTGGCATACTCACTTTCCACTCCCCCAATAGCAGCGGATGAGTTTCCTGGACCTGAGCTCCCCCTTGGGAGTTGAGTGGCTGGGAAGGCAGAATGTAGCACTCCTCATAGAGGGAAGAACACTGCAAGGAAACAAAAGCCAGGGGAAAGATGGGAGGGAGTTATGGAGTGGAAAGCCACAGTCTGAGGAGGGAATATAAAATCCTCCACCTCCATCCTCCATTGGCCCTCAGCTGCCTCTGCAGGGCAGAGGCTTCCTTTGGCCCGTGGCCTGGACAGGCCAGCTCTGGGCCCCCTCAGCCCTGGGTGCTTCCCCAATGGCCCTTGAGCCCTGGCTGGCTCTCTAAGCAGAAAGCCAGAGTTCCAGACTGCCCTGGAGGAAGGAAGTTAGGAAGGCTTTTGTTTTTCTTAAAGGATGTGTTAGGATACAAACAACCAGAAAAACTTGGTGTCTCTTTCCAGTGGTAATACTTTCCAAGCATGGGGCTGGGGGGAAGGGGACCATCTTGCCAGCTCAGTAAAATGAACCACCTGGAAATCTGGGAAGCAACGGGGTTGCCTTGGCATTCCCCAATGAAGAGTCTCTGGAACCCAGCAGTTACAAACTTTGTGGCCTGGGGTATGAATGGCATTCTCCAACAAAGCCTCAGGAGTTTTTCTAATTCACCTTTTACCTTCTCAAAGGTAGTTGGACAAATCTATCATTGCCCAGGCAGGGGAGAGGGAAGACTAATGGGAGAGGCGGCCACCCAATGGGGCCCCCAGGAACACTAGGATCATGTATGCTGTGCAGGCGGCAGATGGCGTTGCCAAATGGACACCAGGAGGAGGGAGGCCCATGGGCTGGATGAGTCTCATCCACAAACAGGGTGGGGATGTGGCCATTTCTGGGGTGGAACATGGAAACTGGGAAACAGCCTACTGGGAGTATGGGCACAAACAGACTCCAGGCAGAAAGGAACCATCCACCCCAGGGATTTACCCTGGTGTCAGGATGGCTGAAGGAAGATCTGGAGAGGGAAGATAAGATTCATCCACCTGGGGACTGGCTGCCTTCCCCACATGTATACCATGACTTTTTCCACTGGGACACTGCCTGGAAAACCATGTAGTCCACTGGAAAAAGATGTAAGCTGCGGAAGCAGGAGAAGGAGGAAATAGTCTGGGCTCAGCTACTAGTAAACTGAGCCTCAGTTTCCTCCTCTGTCAAGTGGAGGACAAAAAAAGCACCTGTGGTCAGGGTCATAGGGTGGAGATTTGGATTTAGAGATGAAATGAACTTTAGACATCAGCTAGTGTCATTCACAGAAGATGAAACTGTTTTTCACCCATTATCTCTATCTTCTCAATGGCCCCAAGGGGGTGGCATATTAGTCATTACTTTGGCCATATGATGGATGAGAATACTGAGACTCAGAAAAGTGAATTAAGGCATGGCAGAACCTGGACCAGAACCCTATTCTCATACTGCACTCTTTTGTCTTGCACCATAAGGCAGGCAACAATGGGTGTGTTTAAGGTTCCACATCACTGGGGGCTCCGCACAGAGGTGCTTCTGACCTTGGGGAAGAAAGTTCGGGTCACAAAATGCTTGTACTCCAGGAAGGGGATGCCCTGGCTTCGGTTCAGCTCCTTGGTCAGGTCTGTCATGTCTGTCTGCAGTTCAGCAAAGCCTGTTGGTTAGAAAACCCAGGAGAGACATGAGCCACACACCCTCCTGTGATGATTTCATCCTGCCCAGCTAGGGCTGCCTTAGGCTTCTCCCCATTCAATACCTCCAGGACAGCAGAGATACCTGGGGTGGTGGGGTCCAGACAGGGGCCAAGTAACAGTCTCTCAGAGGTTGTATTCCCAGTCTACACATACATTCCTGGTTGAATACTGGTCAGTTCTTGGGCATGAGGCTACCTGTTATACTATCTATTATCAAGTTCTCAAATTGTCTGGAATTGTAAACCTGAAAAGGACGACAGGGATTATCTAGTCTGATTCTCTCCTTTAAAGATGAGGTGACTCACCCAAGGTCATACAGCCAGTGTGGGGCAGGGATCTATCTAGAACCCAGGTCTCCTAACTTCCAACCCACTGCTCTTTGCATTACATTCTGCCTGGTGTCTGCCCCATCTCCATCACCTTTGCGGATTTCTTCACGGATCTGGGACTCCATCTCTTCCATCTGCAGTAAGGTTTTCTGCCAGTAGCGCTCAGCCCTGCGGCTCTTGGTACAGAAAACAAACAGCCCTGGGGAGAGAGGAGGAAGGAGGGTTGGGGTCAGCCAGGAGTCCCTGGCTCTTTGCTCTGTGATCCTTTGCATGGAGCGTGAGACCCTTAGCTAACAAGTCCCATCTGTCTCCAGGGCTCAGGCATGGGGAGGGGAATTCCTCTTCCCACAGAGAAGCTGGGCATATTAAAATCATCCTTCCTGTCCATTCCTGCCCTAGCCTTCTCTGGTCACCCCAGCCCAGGCTGAGCTCTGCTTCAATGGTGCATATCAGCTGGACCATTTACTTGGCTGCCTGGCAAGGCTATTTCTTTGTGTGTGTGCACAGGCATGCACATATGTGTGCTTGTGTGTGTGCATGAATGTGTATCCATGTGCTGTGTGCATGTGGTCTCCTTAGTACGAATGCAGGCTCCTTGGGGGCAGAGAATATATCTCTGTTTTGGCAGAAGACAAGAGATTTTAAAATACTTGTTGAAGACCACATCTCAAGCAATCGATCAACAGGCATTTATTAAGCCCTCATAATGTGTCAGGCACTCTGCTAAATAGGATACAAAGAATGATAAAAACAGTCCCTGTCCTCAAGGAGCTTACATTCTAATAGAAGAGACAACACATGTATAAACAGGTAGAGAGTAGAAGGAAGATAATCTTAGAGGGAAAGGCCCATGCAGCAGAGGAAGGGGACAGCAAAGGAGAAATTAGTAAGGGTCTGGTTAGGGTAAAACTTTTGTGTTGAAGCTCTCTTAGGTACAGGTGAAGCCCAGATGGAGGCTGCTACTTGCTGTAAAGGTCAGTTCCCTTGGAAGCAGACATCCACCTAGCAGCACCAATGGATTCCACCATCCTTATTCTAGGAAATGAAAGTCATGAGGTCAAGTAACACTTCCTGAGTGTTCTTACATTTCTCCTACAGTGCCTTTAATAAATGTTTGTTAATTGAGTGATAAAATAATATTCTATATAGAATACCACATACACTCCCAGAAAATTTATTTTTCCTAGGACACTGTTTCACCATGAACTTCTCTGCTTATGAACCATCAGTGGCTCCCTACTGCCTCCAGAAGAAAGTTAAAAGTCCTTTGCCTGGCATCCCAAGTCTTTTACCCTCTGGACCCAGACTACCTATCCAACCATATGTTGCAACTGCTTGTAGCCCCAAAGTGGCTTGAGATGAGGTGGAAGTGAGCTGGGGAGAAGGCTGTGTGGGTCAGCAGGCAGTGGTGAGGGATGGTGGGGGTCCCGATCTGCCCAATCACCTTCCCGGCATGAAGTGGTGAGGTCTGAGTGTGCTGCTAAGGAGGTAGGGAAGACCTGAGGGTCCAGGGTCACTCTCCCTTCTTACCCACGATGGACAGGAGGAGCAGAATGCTACAGATGACGACTGAGACGGTGATGGCTGTCTCGCTCCCACCCAGTTGCAATGTGGCAATGGTCTGGTTGAAATTCCCAACCTGGATCTGAGCAGAGGGAAGAAGGGAAATATGAGGAGCCCACAGCAGAGGAAAGGGGGGAGGGGAAGGGTCTGGATAGCATTAGGCCCAGGTAGGAAGCTTGCCTATGGAATGTGGGGCTCTAGTGCAATGCTCCGGCACAGAATCTTAAAGGTGGAAGAATCCAGCTTTAATCTGGGCCCTTTTGGGCAGTCTGGTGGAGCCTAGGAGACCCTTTCTCGGAATAATGTTTCTAAATGCATACAAAGGAAATGAATTAAATTATAATGTAATTATAAAAATATATTTTTTAAAGTTCACAGACTCTAGGTTATGAACCCCTTCATGTTCATAGGGAGATCAAGAGAAGGGGAGTGATTTGACTGAAGATTCACAGCAAAGTGAGGAGAGAAGGCTAAAACTCAGGCCTCCTGACTTCCCATCCAGACCTCTTTCCACATATCAGGATACTGTCCCAACTCTCTACACCATCCATCCAAATCCACTAAATCCACAATAGTAGCTGACATTCAGCAAGCCTTAACAAAGCACTTTGCAAACACGATCTCTTGAAGTAGGCAAGGCAGTGGTTTGGGGGTGGGCTGGGGTACAGGGTTTGGTCTAGCCCTGTGACTTTGATGGTCTTGGGAACCACCAATGAAGAATGAGAAGCTCCTACTTTGCAACCTACAGGTTCTTTAAAAAAATAATTTTATTTTATTTTCGGATCTGAAATCTCCCCCTCCTACCTTCTTTCCTCTTCCCATCGAGAAAGTAATAAAATAGAACCTGTTACAAAAATACATAGTCTAGCAAAACAAAGTCCTGTATTAGGCATGTCTAAGATAGAAACATGCTTCAGGCTGTCCCCTGCATCTGTCTGGAGATGGAGAGCACTTGGTTCCATTGCGTACGATCTACAGTCTTGAGAGAGCTGTTGTGACAGCCAGCATGGACCAGACCAGGTCTTACACCCAGGTTTTTCTGCCTCCAAGGCCATCTTCTTTATACCACAGTACCTCTCCATTTTACAGATGGTCAAACTGAGGCACACACAAAAGGTTAAAATTTACTTAGCAGTAAGACCCTGGGTAAGTTACTTAAGCTCTGCCTTAGTTTTCTCATCTGTAAAATGGGGTTAATAAGAGTACCCAGGGTTGTTGTGGGGATCAAGTGAGATAATGTGTAAAGTGCTTGCAGGTCTTGAAGTGCTATCTAAAAGTTAGCAATTACTATTATTCTGATTGTTATTACGCTTCCTGGAAGCTTCCCAGAATACCCCCGAACTCCAGCGACCTTTCCACTCTCTGAATTACTGAACCTTACTCTCCCTGCTTCGGTGTTTTAGCCTCGTCCCACTGAGGGCAGGGGCCCTCTCTCCTCCTCTGTCTCCCCATCAAGGACAGCACAGTTGCCCTCAGTGGGAACATAACTCATTGATTCCTCCATGAGGCAATCAGGCTCTCACTGGACCAGGGAGACAGGGACAGACAGAAAGGGCCAAAGCAAACAACAGGGGCTCCAAAAATGCTGACCCTCCCTTCCCCCACCCTCCTCCTGGTTGATTTGTCATACAGGGCCCTTTGGTCACACTTCTGCATCCCTAGCTTCCAAAAGGATAGAATTCTTCTCCTTTAACTAGTGCCCCCCAAAATTCCATGTCCAGCATTCTGTCAGCAGTGATTAAGCCCCTCATGTATACAAGGTCTTAGGCACTTTCCAGTCAACATTGTCCCTCTCCATAGGGAAGGCTCATTCGTGGTGGATAGAGCTAGAAGGAGTATCAAAAATCAGCCAAGTCAACTTACTTTTATAGATGAGGAAACTGACCCAGAGAGAAATGACTTGTCTAAGGTCACAGTTAAGGTTGAGGGTCTTTGGGGAAGAGAAGAAGTTGTGTCTCTACAGGCATCCACGGTGCACATGTTGAATTCCCCATTAGACTATACACTCACTAGGGCAGATTTTTTTGTCTCTGTATCCCCCAGAGTTTAACATACACCTGGCCCATAGGAAGTGATTAATAGCTTTTGCTGGCTCACTAACTAAGAAGCATATATATTCCCAGGTTCTTTAAAGACTCACCATCTAGAGTTCCCATGATGCTGGTAATTGAGTGTGTGTATTTGGGTGGTGAGACCTGGATCCAAGGTATGTTTGGGATAGGGAGCACAGAGAGGTTACTGAGTGAAACAAGAGGGTGTAACAGGGAGAGAACAGAACATGGATCTGTTGACTTTTTGAGTATGGGGTAGTGATTGAGCCCCAGAGAGCCCAATATAAGGAGGAAAGGGCATCCCTTGGAACTAATCCTGTGTGTAAAGCTGTCAGAGAGAAAGGGCGTTTGGGTGTGGATCCTCGGAGCTCATAATTCAGAAGTGTGTTTCTTCAGGCCAGGGCAGGTGATGCCTGCCTGTGTGTAGACTGGCTAGAGAGACTTCGGGGTACTGGGTGTTGTGCTGAACCTCATGGAATAATGGCAACATTTTGAAACTGTAAATATTTGAATGACACAGTTTTGAACCCCTCTTTGTCTCTGAGTAAGAAAAGAAAGTCCTTGGGTGAAACCAATGGACCCAGAGGCTGCATGTGAGACTGTGTGCGTCTGTGTCAGAAGCACAAGAGGTGAGATTCTGACTCAAGTCCTCCTGCATCTAAATCTGCTCTCCCCGCTTTGGAGGGATTTAGCTGTCCTTTGTCAGAAGGAATGCATGGTGATGAAACTGGTGCTTCCTTTGTCATTTATAGCCTTGTGCCTGGGGCCCAATGAGCCTTGAATCCCTGCTTCTGACCTTTGGAAAGGTTGGGAGGATAGATGAGGGAGGTCAAATCTGGCAGCTGGAGCCTTCTAGCCAAGGGCTCTGGCTCCCTAACTGGGGCAGCTCCCTCTCTCTGCCTGGCTGGGGCAGCTTTCCAGATAGGCGCTGATTCACTCTTTCACTCTCCGGCTGGGACCAGACTATTCCCCAAGCTCCCTTAGGAACACAATAGCTCCGAAGAAATGCCTTGTCTTGTTTCTCTCTCCAAGAAGCAAATTGATCCCGGAGGGCCTTAGAGACTGGGCTGGTCAGTCACAGGTGGGAGCCCATTCCCCCAATTCCTGAAGGCTCCTATCTCCTTTCTCAAGCCATGCCTCCTTCACAAATACTCACACCAGTTACCCAAAGCCTTATTCATCTGGTGGCATTTAGCATAATCAAGCTTTGTGATGTTCACTAATTATTTAAAGAAGGCTCATTCAACCCAACTCTTACATTTAACAGATGAGGAAACTCAGGCTAAAAATCTCTGGGTCAGTTAGGAGCAGAACTGGAATGAGAACCCAGATCTCCTGACTTCCCAGTCAAGAATCTGTTCTATCTACCACACTCTCTCTAAGAAGGCCATTCATTAACTTCTTGGGGGCATGGGCCAGATTTTATTTTTGCTCTTAAAGTAGAAAGAACAGAAGATTTAGTCAGGGGAGCTGCAGTCAGGACTTAGTTTGATAACAATCAATCAGTCAACATTTATTAAATGCCTACTATGAGCTGGGCACCATGCGAAGTCACTCCTAACCAGACATCCTGGGAGAAGTCACTTCTCTCTTAAATTTCAGTCATATCACCCATCCAAATGCTAGAATAATAACAGAGGACATTTATAGAGATCAAAGGTTTCCAAAGTTATATATATACGCACAATTATATAGCATATATAATATATACACAATATTACATATTTCATTTAAGCCTCACAACATATATAATAGTTATATAAAAAAACATAACATATATAATATATAAATAAACAAGCATAACTATTATATAATAGATACCTATTATATATAATATATAACATATATGCCTATATATGATTCTATATTATCATTTATATACATAAATAATAGCTGATATTTACAGAGCCTGAAGCTTTACAAAGTGAGATTACATACACACATACATACATACATTTACATATGTGTGTCTGTTATATATCAATATAGGCTCAAATGAAATACTGTATGTGCATACACATACACACACATACTTTAATATGAGCCTCACAACAATGCTGTGGGGTTAGGGGCAATCATTACCTCTGATCTACAGAGGAGGAAACAGAGAGAACTGCCTAAGGCCGGATTTGAACCCAGGGCTCCCTGCTTCCAAGCCCAGCACTCTCTCCTCCCTGATTCTATAAGAACAGTGCTTGTATTACTCACAGACTGTAGAGAAAGCGCTTGTGGCTTTGAAGTGTTACAGAAAAGGGAGCTATTATTTTATACTCACTATCATAGCAAGGCCAATGGCCCAGGGCTTGGGGAGGGAGGGGAAGGCCTCTAGCTGCCCGATTCCATACCAAACCCCTGCTCTTGGCTGGGTGGTGGTACTGAACTTCACTCAGACCAGTCAAGAAGAAGGAGGAGGCCCGGGTGGGGCTGGGAAGGGAGCAACATGTCTGCTCTCCCCATTTCCAGAGACAGGGAAATATGGAAGAGGGGTGGGAGGTGGGAAAACAGAGTGGATTCTCTTTTGGACATGCTGGGGTGTTGAAATGTTTGAGACGCATCCAGGGCCCATCTCCACTTGCAGCGAGGGCTCCACCAGCACCCACACACCTACGCACACCTGTCAGCACCCAGGCATCTTCAGCTGCTACCAGCTACCTAGGAACTGGCTCCTGGCTCCAACTGGCTCCTGGCTCTGGCTCCAGTGTAGGAGACAATACAGAAGCTAAGACCGGGAGCCATACTGTGTGCTACAGTGGGATCTCAGAGATGGGCTTCAGAGGAAAAGGGGGGCAGCCTAGAAGAGCTCCTCTGAAATTCTATTTCCCACCTCCCCCCACCCAAGGTTCTCCTCTGCCAGCCAGGCAGCCCATCCTCCCCAGTGGGCAGATCAATGGGAAGGGGAACTCTTAGAGCCTGGCCCTAGGGGTGTGAGCAGGGACCTTAAATGCAGCAAACCTGGATGGCTTGAGTTTCCACTTACACTCTTACACTGAAAGACCCTAACCAGGGAACCAGAGCAATAATAGTAACTCTTATTTATACAGTACTTTTTTTGAGAAATACTTTAACTATATTATCTCATTTGATTTTTCACAACAACTCTGTGAGATGCTAGAATTATCCCCATTTTCCAGATGAAGTAACTGAGGTTTAGAGAGCTTAAGAGATTTGCCCAAGGTCTGGAGAAGCACTGGAGGCAGGATGTGAGCATCCATCTTCCTGATTCCAAGTTCAGCCCCACAGCGCTCTATTCCTCAAGGTCAAAGGCTTTCCCAATAATAAAGTCACTTGCTTGTCATTCATTATCAAGTCTTCCTACCTTCTCTAAACCAAGCTTTTGAGGAAGGATTGCCAGACCTGGAACTCGGAGACCAGGTGCTAGGCTCAGCTTTGTTGTCACTGTCTAATGAGTTATATGGTTTAATTCCTCTGAGCCTCAGTTTTCCACATCTGTAAAATGGGGGTACAGCCACCTGCCCTACCCACCTTACAGAGCTGCTTTGAGGGCCTGATGAAATAATGAACCTAAAATGATGTGGGAACTCTAGAGTGCCTGCCATGGGTTTCCTGGCCTTTCTGTGTTCTCTCCTGAGCTGCCTGACCACTCCTCAGGCCCCCTCACTGGTCATTACCTACCTCCTATCCCTTGAGCATAAGTGACGCCCCATCCCCATCCCTCAAAAGGTCCCTCTTCTCTTCTCTTTCTATGTCAGTGGTTCTTTTGGCAAGTCTGGTAGAGCCTTTTCAAAATAATGTTAACACACTAAATAAAATGAATAGGATTCCAGAGGAAATCAATTATATTGGTATAAAGTTATCAAAATGTTTCAATAAATTCATGGACCCCAGGTTAGAACCTTGGTTTTCTGCAGTAGCGCTTGTTGTACTGGTGCTATCTTCACTCAGACAATTCTCCACTCTATATAGCCAGCCCTCATCTCCTCCATGCTACCAAATTGCCTGCTAGCCATCAGTGCCCGGATTTCCCATCAGCCTCTCAAACAAATGTGCCCCAAAGGAAATCGATTCTTTTCCTTCTTCTGTCCAGAATCCCGCCATGCCCCTGGCCCCCAGGTGCCCAGCCTTGCCATTATCACTCCCCACCCACACTGCAGCACTAATTAGTGTCCCCTTGCTCCTGCGCTGCCTCTCACATCTGTTCACTCCTTCCCACTCACACACAGTTCAACTCTCATCACCTTTAGTGTAATAACCCCCTAATGGGTCCCCCTGCTTCTAGGAGCTCCTTTCTCCAATCACTTGTCTGCACAGCTGCTGAAATAATTTTCTTCCCAAGGCCCCGGGTCTGACTGTATCACTGCCCTGTGCAAAAACTTTCTGCAGCTCTCGCCGGAAAATCTGCTCAGTCTGACATCTCAAGCAGTGCACGGTCTGGCTCCAATTTACCTGTCCAGCTTTATTGCCCATCATCACTCCCCCTCACTTCGCCTCCATTCCAGCCACTATGGACGACCTGGAGTTCCCCCAACTCGACACCCTCCCTCCAGTTCCTGCGCATCCACCAGAGTAGTGGCCTCTATCCCAGAATGTCCTCACTCCTTGTCTCTGCCTCAAAGAATCCTCATCTTCCCTTCTGGGCTCATGTCAGGGGATACACATTTGGTGATGCCTCCCCCGATCTGCCCCAGTCGATAGTAACTCTTCCCCTCTTAAAATTTCCTTGGATGTAGCAGCAGTGCACACGTGGAATCTTCCTAGTAGAGAGTAAGCTCCCTGATGGCAGGTGATGTTTTTCCTTTCTTGTCTTTGCATCTCCAGTGCTTAAGCATAATACCTTGCATATGGTGTTGTTATCGAATGTTTCAGTCTATGTCTGACTCTGTGACCCCTTTTGGGCGTTTTCTTTGCAAAGATACTGGAGTGGTTTGCCATTTACTTCTCCAGCTCATTTTACAGATGAGGAAACTGAGGCAAACAGGGTGAAGTGACTTTCCCAGGACCACAAAGAACTCAGGTCCTCCTGACTCCTGGGGCACCAACTAGTTGCCCTTGCCTACAGGAGGTGCTTATTTAACATTTGCTTATGACACAGTGATGGTGATAAAATCATTTTCAATTCCATTATGGGTAAATTTTGGCTAAGTTGAGTCTCAGTTTCCTCATCTGTAAAATGAGGTGTTTGGAATATATTCGCCTGTAAAATTCCCTTCCCATTCCAAAGCCACGGTTTCTCTTATCCTATAACAGCCCTATGAGATTATAGGATTCAACCCTTTTCTTTTGACTATGAAAGTAGTGAGTCTCAGAGAGAGTAGAAGCTTGAATTCAAACAATTGTAAGGTTCACAAAGGACTTTTACATACCATCTCATGTGATCTTCACACTGTTCAGAAGGCACTATTATTATTCACATTTTACAGATGGGGATACTGAGTCTGAAAGAGGTTAGGTGACTTGCCCAGGGTCTCACAGTTGGTAAGTATCTGAGGCAGGATTTGAACTCAGTCTTCTTGACTCCCCATCTAGTTCTCTATCCATTCACTGCACCACCTAGCTGCTATGATTTTAACCCAAATCTTCTAACTTCAAAAGCACTGTTCTTTCCTCTAAGCCACATGCCTTCCTTTATATAAATAAGGCAATTGAGGCACAGAGCTTTAAAATACCCTTTCAAGGTCACAGAGTGAATCAATGAGGAAGAAGGTCCCTCAGGCTCAGTTCCCAGTGAGATGTCATGGCACCCGATGGAAGGGGAGAGGAGGCCTGGACGTCTGTGCACAGAGTGAGGAAACCCCGATGCTCCACATTGGTAACAGACTGATATAACATAAGAATGATAGCGACGTGAGCTCTTCGTCTCTGTCTCTCTTTCTCTCCTGTACTTTCTGCCTCGGTAGGCCCACTCAGAGCTGCATTAAAAACTCCTTCATTCCCGAGATGACCAATGGGAAAACCCCGGTCACACCACAAGATCCCAGACACCACAGGAGCCCAGGGGCAGGAAGCACTAACCACCCAAGCAACTGTCCTGTGTTTCCTCTCCACTCCAGCCAACTCGAGCATTTTGGGGAGCAAGTAGGGCATTAATCAGAGCCCCTGCTAGGAATGGGCTCCTCACGGAAAGGTCCAGGATGAAGAAGGGACACTCGTGCTGGCCCTACCTGGGCAGGCATCAATCTCACAACCCAGCCCCCCAACAAAGCTGATCTGAGGAGCCTGGTCTCCCAGCCCTCTCCTAGGTCAAGGGCCTCACCGTGATGGGCAGGTGCCCCTCCGACGTGCTCAGGGACTCGTTGACTGAGCAGTGAATAACTCTGTCCGAGACGATCTGGATCTCACAGGAAGTCTGGCCAATCTTCACTTGATACTCGTGACACTCCAGACCCAGGTTGTCCTGTTCTTTCTGATTTGAGGAAGGAAGAGAGAAGAGAAAAGGTGAGGGGGAGAAGAATGGGGGGAGAGAGGGAGGGAGGAGAGAGAAAGGAAGAGGAAAGGGGGGAGAGGGAGAGGGAGAAAGAGAAGGGGAGGGAGAGAGAGAGAGAGAGAGAGAGAGAGAGAGAGAGAGAGAAGAGGGGAGAGGTGAGTCATAAATATCCTTATAAATAACTGTGACTAGAGGGAGACTACAGGCAAAGCATGGCAGGATTAGACCGTAGCCACTCATGGGCTCACAATATTTCGAGCTGTCACAATAGGGAATAAGAACTAAAGTTTCCTTGGTATAGGGAACTCCCCAAGGAAGATATTCCATCTGAGCTTTTCACATGTTTAAATGCAGTAATAAATACTAAATAAATTTTTATTAAACAAATATAACAAAACTTTATTTAAAGATGGCGAAATCATACTTAGCTGGCTGGCTGTACAAAGCCAGGCAGGGGCCGGTTATAGCCCAAAGGGTCAGAGTTTGCTTACCCCTGGCCTAGAGCACTGAGAGGCTAAGGGACTTGCCCAGGGTCACACAACTCAGGATAGGTCTCAGGTGGGACCTGAATGCTTCTTCCTGGTTCTAGAATCAGCCCCCCATCTACCATATTGTGCTGTTCTCTTAGTGCTATAAGGGATCTTAAAAATCACAGGATCACAGATAAGGTAGGAAGGGATTTTAGAGAACACTTAGTACAATCCCTTAATCTTACAAAAAGGTAAATGAGGCCCAGGGAAAGGAAGTAAGTCAGCCATGGGCCCAAAGGAGACTTCACCTTGTCCAATCCCCACTTTCTAGGAGGAGGGGTGTTATTACGCCCTTCTATAGATGGGACAGCTGAGGCCCACAGGATTTAAGTGACTTTTCAAAGTCTGTTGCTAATTAGCGGCAGGGCTAGCCCCACAAGCCAGGTGTCTCCTGACTTGAGAAGCAGGAGAAAGCACACACTGCCCCTCGAGTTAGAAGACCTGGGTTCAGATCCTGCCTGTGATACTGTCTGTGTGTCAGTCACTTAGTCCCTTAGCCTCTCTGGGCCTCAGTTCCCTCATCTGTAAAATGAGGGGGTTGGACTACATGGCCTGCCCAGTCCCTTGCTGCCCTTGTTCTAGAATCCTAGGATTCTGCTGAGTTCTAGGCTCCATCAGGCCTCGCTCTCTGAGCCCCCTGTGCAATGGGATCTAGCCCTGGGTCAATCTGAAAGCCTTCAGTGTTTCCCCAAACCCACTGAGAGGCCTGCTCCCCACCCCTCTTCCCTGTTCCTCTCAGGTCCGTCCATCTGCCTGCTTTCCCTACTCTTAGACTTTGCCCTGTTTTTTCCTCTTGGCCAGATGGGATAAGGTGGGGAAATAATACCCCTTGTCTTCCCTTTATGGTGAAGAACCAAGAACACAGCCTGTTGGACTTTGGGCCAGCTGAGGAATAACCAGGCTGGGAGCTGGCAGGGGCAACAGGGAGCTCTGGCTCCCTTGTTAGGACTAATTCCATCTCCTCTGTTCTCTCCCCCTCATGTGGTCTTGTAGAATTCCTTGGCTTTTCTGTACCAGCCAGCTGGTGCTAGTGTGGGCACTGCATTTGCCTGGGAGAGGGGCAGTTCCCACAGTGAATCTCTGTTTTTGCCCCTGGGTGGGGTGTCTGTGAAGGTCAGGTGTATAGGTAGGGATGCCAGGGTAACCATGGCACCCCAGAAGGAGCCCTTAACCTATGAAGGATGCCTCATTCCATAGGACTGTTTCTAAGGGCCACATGGTGACCCTTAACCCAACCGCAGCCTGACCCTAGACTCTAACCCCAGGCTGGCCAGAGGACAAATCTATGCCATCTGTTCCCTAGGAGGGCCAAGCAAGAGAGTGTAGCCATCCCTGCTGTTGAGTGTGTGTCCTGCCAAGGGGAAGCAGGGCATTCTGAGGAGGCAAACATCTCCTGCTGGCTGTAGGGGTCATGCAGTGAAACTAAGGATTCTGGGTGTCTCAAAGGGGGTTACTGTTCTGGCAAAACCATGGCGTGGGAGCTAGTTTTCCTCTGTGGCTGAACATCTCAGGCTCTGGACTCCTTAGAGGATGACAGGGTCATGGGTCTGGAGCCTGAAGGGATCTTGGAAGCCCAAGAACTGGAAAGGAGACTGAAGACAATGCTTTGTCCAAGTTCACAGTTAGAAAAGAGAGAGTCAGAGCGAGTTTCTCTGAATCCAAATTCAGGGCTGCTTCTGCACCAGCAACCTCCCCTTCCTCCCTGTTACTACACTAGACTCCTCTCCCTTCCCCTCCCTGTGGGCCACACTACTGCTCACATGGATAACCAGGGTGAGAGGCTCCCCTGGATGGTGTTTAATCCATTTCTCCCTCTTGGCAGTGGAGAACTGGGGGTCAGGCAGATACTCCAGGCTGAACCTGCTGCTGGGAAGCATATTCTTCGGCTCTCCGGGGTCTTCCATGGCCACCTGCTCATCCTCATATGGTTGCCCATTGATGAAAAAGTTCACGGGCGCTGACTTGTTGGCTGTGGCGCCAGGGGAGGGGCAGGTGATTAGGGTGGAATTAAGAACCTTGCAGAGCTGGAGGACAGACAGAAACAAGTCAGTACTTTGGTGGAGAGATACAGAGAGACAGAGATTGGGAGACACATAGAGGCAGAGAAAGATAGACAGGCACAAGCACAGAGACACAGACGTCAAGACAGAGAGACATAGAAAGGCAGGAGTAGAGACAGAGACAAACACAAGGATAAAAACACAGAGGACAGAGAGTTAGAGAGAAAGGCAGACAGAGATACAAAGAGAGAGAGAGACAGAGACAGAGAGAGACAGTGAGAGAAAGAGAGAGAGAGAGAGAGAGAGAGAGAGAGAGAGAGAGAGAGAGAGATACCAAGACAGAGAGAGAGAGAGAGAGAGAGAAAGAGAGAGAGAGAGAGAGAGATACCAAGACAGAGAGAGAGAGAGAGACAGTATCAAAGAGGGACAAAAAGGAACACAGAGGCCAATAATAGACTTATAGACAAAAAGAATGGGAGACACCAAGAGCAAGAGGAGAAGGTCTGGGTCAGCCAAGGCTCTTGGCACCAGGGAGTGTGGCTGTGGCTGCCCTGGGTCCGAGACAGGGTGAGAAAGAGGCCGTGATGGGCAAGCATTAATCACACCCACCTGTCTCCAGGGGCTCCATCCCCTACCCAGAGGAGGATGATGGAGCCGTCTTCACTCAGCCCACACTGAAAGCTGCCTGGCTTTTCTCACACTTCCTCACTCTCCATCTGTCCCTTGCCTCCCCCTCCCCGCCTCATCGCTTCATGCTCCTGGTATCTATGGCTTGGTCTCCCTGCCCGTGGCCTCCCCCTCTGTTCTGCCATCCGTGTTCCCACCCACCCTCAGCATCCCCACCTCCTGGCCTTTTGGTCTCACCGTCTGTTCCTTGCCAATGTAATTCACCATCATGGACACATTCTGCACCATGTCAAAGCGACTGCCCTCCACAGTGATGGTCCTCCCTCCACTGAGCAAAGAGAGAACGGGGTTTGACAGATGTGGGATGTCCGGACAAGGATAGTGCAGGAGTGATGGGGGTGAGATGAGCTGGGGCAGGGAATCATGACGGCATTCCAGATTTAGGATGAGTGACAGTACTGCCTGACCTTGCTCCAAATCCCATCTCTGACACTTAGCTGTATGACCCAGGGTAAGTCACTTAAATTCTCTTTGGTGACATTGCTGAATTTAGAGGCAGGAAGAACTGAGTTTGAATCTGGCCTCAGACACTTAACTGGGTGACCCTGGTTAAGTCACTCAACCCCTGCCTCAGTTTCCTGACCTGTAACATGAGGGTGTTAGACTATGATATCTGAGATTCCTTCCAGCTCTAAATCTATGACCATACATGCCGATCTGGGTCTTAAGTTAGGTGTGCAGAAGAGAGGAGAAATAAAGAGGGTCCAAAGGCAGACCTGCCCATGTCTTTCCCTGCCCCACAACATCAGTGCTGCTGTCCATCCTGGCAGACTCCCTCTTCAGGTAGGGCTGGAGGGAGAGGCCTGTCAGTCAGGACATTGCAATGATCATCAGGCTTTCCATGTGTCTAGGAGCTTTTATATCAAGGATCTGAGTCTCTTCCCACCCCTACTCTGACTAGCCGTTGGTGCCTTCCACACCAAAATCACCTGGCATTGACTTTGTACATATTTGACAGCTACTTAAGACTCCATAGGTTTCCTCTGAAAGAATGCAAGCTCAAAGAAGGCAGGGACCATTTCATTGCTGTTTTTGTGTCCACAGGAGCTAGGCAAAGTACCTGGTACACAGCAAGTGCTTAATAAATGCTTATTTCTCTTGTGAGAAAGGCAGGCCTCTTCCCTACTGTAGAGATGATGGAATTGAAGGCCAGAGAGCGACTTGCCTGAGAGGCTGCACAAGGAGTCGGTAGCAAAGACAGGACCACGGTCTGGGTTTCCTTCTCTCCCTCCCTTTCTCCTTTCCTTATTCTCTTCCTTCCTCCCTCTTTCTCCTCCTTTGTCTCCCTCCCTCCCTCCCTCTGTGTCTCCAGTCCTATCTCTGTCTCTCTCCCTCCCTCTATCTCTGTTTCTCTTCCTCCCTCCCTCTGTCTTTCCATCTCTGTCTCTCTCCCTCCCTCTTTTTCTCTTTTCCTTCCTCCATCTCTGTCTCTCCATCTGTCTCTTTCTGTCCCTGATTGTCTCTCCTCCCTCCCTCTGTCTCTCCATCTCCACCTCCATCTCTCTCCCTCCCTCTCTGTCTCTTTTCCTCCCTCCCTCTCTGTCTCTCCATCTGGCTCTTTCTCTCCCTGACTTTCTCTTCCTCCTTCCCTCTCTTGGTCTCTCCATTTCCATCTGTCTCTCTTTCTCCCTCTGTCTCTGTCTCTCTCTTCCTCCCTCCCTCTGTCTCTCTGTCCTTGATTGTCTCTCCCTCCCTCCCTCTGTGTGTCCCTCTCCATCTGGCTCTTTCTCTCCCTCCGTTTCTCTGTCCCTGACTTTCTCTTCCTCCTTCCCTCTCTCTGTCTCTCCATTTCCATCTGTCTCTCTCTCTCTCTTCCTCCCTCCCTCCCTCTTTCTCTCCATCTCTTGTCTATCTCTCTCCCTCCCTCTGTCTCTGTCTCTCTCTTCCTCCCTCCCTCCGTCTCTTTCTGACTCTCTGTACTTGATTGTCTCTCTCTCTCTCCCTCTGTCTCTGTCTCTTTTCCTCCCTCCCTCTCTGTCTCTCCATCTGGCTCTTTCTCTCCCTCTGTCTCTTTGTCCCTGACTTTCTCTTCCTCCTTCCCTCTCTTGGTCTCTCCATTTCCATCTGTCTCTCTTTCTCCCTCTGTCTCTGTCTCTCTCTTCCTCCCTCCCTCTGTCTCTCTCTCCCTCCCTCTGTCTCAGTCCCTCATAAACTTTACTTTGGAGGACTCCTGCTGAAGAAACTTCCTCTCTCAACCCTGACCTTGCCACTTGCAGTCTCAGAGGGCTGCCCAGGGACATCGAGAGGGGAGGTTCTTGGGTTGGGGTCACAGAGCTAGAGTAAGATCCAGGCCTCATGGCTTCAGGTGGGCTGCTCTTTCTGCCAGGGTTTTCCCTACCCCCTTTTCTCTCCCCATAATGAACAGGATTAAGGTGACCGGCTTAAACATTTGCTGGGGATGTTGGCACTGCTGAATTTTAATACTACTCCACTACACTGATTCTTTGACATGGCATCTTATGAGATCTGAGCTAGTCATTATGTGATGCAAATTTATGCGACAGGATAAAAATGAAATGGATGGGGGTGGGCGTAGGGGGTAGTGGGATGGGAAAGGCTAGAGGGGGCTCACCTGACTGGGCTCTTTCGGGGACTGATGGCTGTGATGACTGGGTCTCTCATGTAGTCAAAGGTGATGTTACTACTTATGCAGGATTTGTGTTCAAAGCGCACGCAGACACGGACGGTGGCAAGTAGGTCTCCTCTTGGCATGGTGCAGGTGATGGTGCTGTCTGTGCGCCTGTGGGAGGGAGGCCAGGGCTTCTGAGTGGCTGGCTACTGACCAGCACACACTGACATCACCTTCTCTCTACTGGTCCCCAGGGGCCAACCTGATCCAGCCTAGGGAGAGCTGCTGAATCAGGGGTGAAGAGGGTCTCATGTTTGAGGCACTTCTAGAAAAGCAACAGGACCCCCCTCCTTTCTTCCCTTAGAGCCCATCATCTCATACCTGGGATCCTAAAGCTCAAGTCCCTGCCACTGCCCTCTCCCACTGAGCCAGCCTGCCCAAACTCTTTTGGTGCTACCAAACTCTAACGTCCCTAAAAGAGCCCTTTTTGTATCGTAAATTCCTTGTCTGAGAGTCTCAGCATTGGTCTAATGCTTACTGCATCAAACCCAGCCGCCTCTTCCTGGCATTTGAGACTCCCCACAATCTGGCCCTGTCTTACCTAGCCAACCTGATCCTGCCTTCTCTCGTCTTTGATTCGGGCTAGGTTCCTCCCCAACTTCCAACACATTCTCATTTCCATCTCCATACCTCTGTTCACTGCCATCCTCCTTCTTTCACTCATCCAAATCTTACCCACTCTTCTATGAAGCCTTCCCAGACTACCCCAGCCCACAATACTCCTCCTCTCCCTTGATCTCCTAACAGCACTTCTGCCCCATACCAGACTGCAAGTCTCTGCGTCTCCTTAAGTGCCTAGCACAGTGCTCTGAATTGTACTGTAGTAATGTAGGAAAAGTACAGAAGCTTATCTCAGCTTCTAGACTATAAGCTTCTTGAGGGCAGACATGATGCTTTCTTTTTCCCTGGAACATGAGAGGTGTTAAGTGAAGACTTGGGCATAAAGTGCAAGTCATTGGGGGGTAGTCAAAGAATGCTTGGCACAATGCATTACCCAGAGCAGGTGCTGAATGAATGTTTGTTAATTGAGTGAGTTCATGACTGAATGGATCCGGGGGATCTCAAAGCACTTTGTATGTGCACAGTCAGTCCTCTCTAGTTCAGGAGGCATACCACAGGGACACAGGGCTTTTCCCTTCAGGTTAAAGGAAGTCCAAGAAGCCCCCACCACGAATTCTGGATGGGATGTGCCCCAGTGGCTGGGGCTGTAGCTTATGGTCTTCTCTGTCCACTGAAGGTCCTCCTTGAAAAGTCCCTGAAGGAGCCCTGGCCATGCCACCCAATGGCTCACAAGGAAAGTCACACCCGAACTGGGGAGAGAAGCTGACCCCCAGACCACTCAGGCACTAACGTGTGCCCAGTCCCACCTGCCTTGGTCCCATGGCTTACACGAGATTCAAGCACTGTTTGGTGTCATTGACCAAGACCTCGAGCTCAGATCCCACTCCAAGGTCACTCCCTCGGAGAGTCACTCTGGTGCCTCCAGCCTTGGGCCCAACATCTGGCTCCATGGAGTGGACAACTGGCAGCTAATGAGGACAAAGGAAGAAAGAAAAGGGAAGACAGGGAGAATGGGCGTGGGGAAGGAGGAGAGGAGGACAAAGAATGTAGAGAGGGAGGAAGGGATCAACAAGAAAGAGAAAAGTGGGGAGAGTAAGAAAGAGGGAGGGAGAAGAGAGGGGAGGGAAGGGAAGGAGGGAAGAAGGGAGAGAGGGAAGGAGAGGGAAAGAGAGGGGGGAGGAAGAGAGAGAGAGAGAGAGAGAAAGAGAGAGAGAGAAGGGAGAGAGAGGAGGGAGGGAAGGAGAGAGAAGAGAGGGGAGAGAGGAGAGAGAGAAAGAGGAAGAGAGGAGAGAGGAAGAAGTAAAAGAGGAGTGGAAGGGGAAGAGAACAATGATGAAAGAGAAAGAGAGAAAAATGATGTGAAGAAAATAGAGGAGATAAGCAAGAAAGATAGAATGAGGGAGAAATACAGAAAACAGAGAGAGGTAGGATAGGGGAGCAGGGAGACAGACGGGGAGTTAAGAAAAGGTCAGTGGGGGAAAGAGAAAGAAGGGGGAGTAGGAAAGAAAAGGAGAGAAGAAAGGAAAGTGGAGAAGAGGAGGGGAGAAGAAAGGAGAAAAGAGGAGAAGAGAATGAGAAAGAGAAAAGGGAAGAGAAGAGGAGGGAAGAGGAAGGGAAGGGAGGAAAAGAGGAGAAGAGAAAGAAAAAGAGAGAAGGAAGAGAAAAGAAAGGGAGAGGAAGGGAGGAGATGGGAGAAAAGAAGAGGAAGGCAGAGGAGCGAGGAAAAAAATGAGAGAGAAGACATTCTCAGCCACTAGACTCAGCCATGGCTCTTGCCAGTTCCTCAGTTGACATAAGAACAACCCCCAGCCCTCCTTTCTCCAGCCTTTGGTTTGCTCTTGTTTTGCCTCCGCCTTCCTTTAGGAGCAAGGATTCCTCAAGTGAAGCCTTCCCCGACTTCTCCAATTCATCCAGCGCTCCTTGCCCCACCCCCTTGCTGACTCCTGACTGCCTGCCCTGCACCACTGGCATCAGATCACAGACGGCTCGGCTCTCTCCTTTGGACCAGCCATGTCAGAGCCCTGTTCTAGCAGCTCGGTGGGCACGGGCCTACTCTTGTCTGCTTCTGGAATGGTTTCCTGCTGCTGACCCACGGCTCCTCAGCAAGGCGTCCTCCTACTCTCGATTTTGGGTGAGTCTTAGGTCATGAATTTTTTGGCCACAACCACTATCCACAAATATCCTGATTTGTGACAGGGTTGCCACGTTCACTGGCAGAATCAGTAACCACTCCTGAACCCACAGTTCAGCTGGGGTGCCCCCTCCTCCAGGAAGCCTTTCTCGATTCCTCTGATTGTTAGAATTCTCTCCAGTCTCAGAGGATCTCATGTTTACTCATCTGTTTACCTTTTGTATCCAGCCTCCACACTCCACCTTTAGAACATAAGCTTCCTGAAAGCAGGCTCTATTTTTTCATTTTATCATAGGACCATAGATTGAGAACTGCTTAGGTCCATAGACTCAACACTCTCATTTTATAGAGAGGCTCATGGATGTGAATTAGTTGAGGAAACTGAGGCAAACAGGGGTAAGTGACTTGTCTAGGGTCACACAGCCAATCTGTGTCAGAGGCAGAGCCTGAACCCAGATATTCCTGGCTCTGGGTCCGGTTCTCTCTCCATGTGCTACCGTTGTATCTCCTATGCCTAGTACAGCATTGTTCAGATAAGAGGCACTTGGGAGCATGGATCTAGTCAGTGGTAGGACCTTAGAGGTCAGTCGGTCCAAATCCCTCATTTAACAGATGAGAAGCTGATACCCAGGGAGGCCAAGTGACTTGCCTGATAAGGGGGCACAGAGGAGATTCACCCAAGACCTTGGACTTCAAATGCAGCATTCTTTTCACTGCGCCATTTTGATACTGAATAAATGTTGAATTTGTTGAAATCTTGGAGCTATTGAAATATTTTAAGCTGTGGACCACACAGTCTCATTGACATCCAATTTACTGATAGAGATAAATGGTTTGGGGTTATGGGGTTAAACCAACAAGCCAGGAAGGAGAAGGGAAATGTCATCTTCATGCCCTTATCCTACCATCTAGGGCAGTCTCACTTCCAAATGAGGTAACATTTGCCTGGCTCATAATAGGAACTTGAGAAATGTTTCTTTCCTTCTCCCTTTCTTAGAACAACTTGGTCAGTGAGAAATACATGGCAGGACCTTGTGGGATGGGCACTGATGTGTCCAGAAAGAGCCTTACCACATAGGAATAGCGCTCCCTCGACTTCCCCTCCTTGCTCACATTAACAGACACGACATCAGAAAAGGGGCTGGGCGATGGGCCCGTCCAGCAAACAATCCTGATGGAAAAAAGAAGCTGATAAGAAGGGCCTGGAAGCTGCTCCCCTGGGGACCCAATTGGCCCAAGGGGAGAAGATGCTGTAGCTGCTGAGTAGTTTTCTCTCTCCAGGAGCTCCTCAATTCCTCTTACCCCTCCTGTGGAAAACTGAAGAGAAGAGGGTGGCATGGGGTCCCCAGGCTCCCAGGCACCACCAAAGGGACCAGAGGGGATGGCCACAAACATGGCGGTGGGGAATGACTGCACAAAATGTCACTGGTGAGTTCACTCTCGTCACTGAGGCTGGGAGACACACAGGGCCCACTCTCCCCAGTCTTGGCCCCCATTCCCTCTGAGCTTGACTCTGGATTCTAATTGTTTGGGCAGGAAGAGACACATGCTCTACCCTCTTAAACCAAGTCCAATTTCTGCAAAGACAGCACCAGGACCTACAGAAGGGCCAGTCTCCCTGTTCCCGTCCTCCCACCCTAGCCACGCCACTCCCACCCCCATTCCTCACCTAGTCTACGTTCTTGATCAAGCTCCACTTTCTTACCTAGAATGCCTTCTTTTGTCCAAATCCTTCTTAACCATCAAGACCTAGCTCCCATGGCACCTCTCCCCAAAGCCTCCTTCAGTCACCCAATCCCTGACTACTCTCACCTTTCTCTGACCTGCACCGACTTCTCGCCCACACCAGACCTTTTACTGCTTGGCCGGCCTGATCGTTTCATGTATCCACCTTATAGGTGAGGACGCAGGATGGGCACCTGGAAGGTGTCTTCAGGAAGACCTAGGCCGAAGCTTTTGTTTTATGAGCTAGAAACTGAAGCCCAGAGAAAGAAGTGGTTTCTTCAAGGTAATAAGCAGCAGGGCCAAGATATGAGCCAGGTTCTTTGTCTCTAAATACAGTGCCCATTGCATCCTGTAATGCTGCCCCCAATTAGACTGCATCTTCCCTGAAAGCACAAACCATTTTAGGATTATAGATCCAGACCTGGGAGGTACCTTGGAGGTAACAGCTAGTCCAACTTTCTCATTTTACAGATGAGGAAACTGAGGCCTGGGAAGGTTAAGTGACTTGTCCAAGGTCATACAAATATTAAGCATCAGAGGCCAGATCTGAACCAAAGTTCTCTGACTCTGGAGCTAATATATTCTGCCAGTCTCATGTCATCTCCCTTATGCACCTCTTATCTTCCCACCCCTACCCCCCACTCCTACCCGTTAGTGTCTGGGCACAAGTCTCGGCCCACGGTAGGCATTTAATAAATAAATAACTGCTGGATTTCCCCAAGTCCAGGACAGGGCTGGAACACCCAACTGAGCTGCTGAGGGGCTTGTCCATGCCGGTTGCAGCATGTCGTGACAGAAGGAACATTGGGCTCCCTGCCTAGCTTTGACAACAATTGGCTGTGTGATTTTGGAAGTTACTTCTCCTTTCTGGTCCTCACTTTCCTTATCGGTGAAATGATGGGGCTGAACTAGGTGGCCCCAAATTCCTTCCCAGTTCTATCACCACTATCAGCATCTCCCCAGTGGTACTCACTCCTCAGAGACAATGTATCTGCTAGGCAGGGGTTCACAGGCCACGCCCCCGATCCAGGTGCTGTGGGCCACTTCGCTGAATCTGCGGCCCAGGTTCTTCCCACGGATCGTCAGCAGGGTCCCTCCTTCCAGGGGGCCGCTTAGGGGCTCGATCTGCCATAGACACCAGGTCAAGAGGATGGAGGAGCTTGGAGCAATTGCCAAGGCAGAGGATGGGGAGCGGGGCTGGGGTCGGAAAGGGCTGGGACAGGCAGGATACCAGGGGATCATTGTGGCCCACACAGAGAAAGTACTTAAATAATCAGCAAAATGCCTGTGCACCTACTCCTCTCACAGCAGTCCTGTGGAGGAAGAAGCTGCACTCCTGACCAACCCAGGGGGCAGCTGAGGACCGGAGAGGAGTGACTTGTCCACAGTCAAAGAGCTAGTGAGTTTTAGATGCAGGATTTGAACTCCACTGTTCTTGACCCCAAGTCTGGCATTCCCCTCCCCTACCCCCAGCTTCCCTGTGAGCATCCCTAGCCCTTAGTACACTGTGTGCACCTAGTAGGCGCTTTATGTTTGCTGAATGAATGAATGATAGGAATGAGTATATAGATAAGCTGTATGTCTTCATAACTTGCCTATATCCACCAAGAGAGTGTAAGCCTTTTGAGGGCAGGGACAGCTTCATTTTGGTTTCCAAATACCTGATACTCAGTAGGTGTTTAAAGAATGCCTGTTGAGTGATTGATTAATAATATACTATTTGCATGAGTATATCTATTTTGGAAATATGCCAGAAAGACTCTATAAGAGTGTGTGTGTATATGTACACAAATGTACCATGGGAACACCAAATTCAGACCTGGAAGGGATGTATGTTAGAGATAAGAAAGCCAATGGATCAGTCATATGTAGATTTAGAGTTAGAGAGTACCTTAAATTATTATAGTTCCATCCCCTTTTAAAAACAAATTATTTATTTTTGAATTAAATTTTGTTTTTTTTCCAATTATCAAGAGTTTATTTTTCTCTCTATTCCACCTCCTCCTCACAACTAGAAAAACAAAGACCCTAAAACCCTTCTAAAAAGCAGAGTCAAACAAAACAAATTCCCACATTGGCCATGTCCCCAAATGTGTTTCATCCTGCAACATTTTAGAGGTGAGGAAAGTGATAGAGAAATGAAATGAAATGAAAGTGAGAGAAATGAAATGACTCACCTAAGGTGACGTAGGTTTTTCTACTCCTACTAAGAGTTAGAATTTACAGTTTTTAAGTATGTCAATTCATTTGATCTTCACAACAAGCCTATGAACTATTATTCCCATTTCTACAGATAAAGAAACCAAGACACACATATAGGTGTGTGTGTGTGTGTGTGTGTGTGTGTGAGAGAGAGAGAGAGAGAGCAAGAGAGAGACAGAGACAGAGAGACAGAAAGAGACAGAGACAGAGAGAAACAGACTCATTCAGCTAGGTGTCTGAGGTAGGATTTAAACTTGGGTCTCACTGACTACAAGTTCCACACTCTATCTACTGTGCCACCTACCTGCCTACACTTTTTAAAAAGCAGGTCCTTTGACTTCAAACCTAGTATTTTTTTCCAATATATGAAACTATCAGGACATATGTTGTGTGTATATGTATAAGAATACACAGGAATACATGTGTGTATGTGTGTGTGTTTGTATTTGTGCAGACACACTCACCTTCTTGATCTCCGGGGCAGGGCAGGTTGTAGTGACTGGCTGGGGCTGGTTGTTCAGTCTACAGCCATCATTCCAGATGCATTGGTGGCCCAGGTCCTCTCTCCCCATGCACTGGGAACAGTCTGTGCTCCCCATGGCACAGTTGTAGACCTCCACTGCAGTGGGAGAGAGCAGGGTGAGCACACATCCCACAGTCGCCATCCCAGCCTGCCTGCCAGCCCCAAACCAGCCCCAGCCCCCAGACATCATTTGTCTGCATGAGCAACAAGCGTGCTACACGCTGTCTGAATCACAGGGACCTTGGCTCTGGGCCTGAAGACTTCCCAGAAGTGCTGGGCATTCATTCCCACCGAAATATAATTTAGCACTTTGGAGGGAAAAAAGAAGCAATCTGGTCAATCTTTGTTGCATTTTTCAAATTCTTAGCATCCACATGGGGGATCTCTGTGGCTCCCTCTGTCCTACTGGCTGTACGATCACGCCAGTGGGCTGCCTCTGAGGCTCTCCATGGCCATCACTGCTTCTGTTCCTCCACTTCTGCTCTTATCACTCTCCCTAGCTTCTCTACCTGTCTAGGGCTCTAGGCCATTCCTATAGCCAAAGGGTCCCATTATTGAACAATGGGAATCTTTTGGACCCTCTGAGTACTCTATGATCCAGCTTTGTTGACTTACATGCTGTTTTTCATACATGACACCCCCAACTCCATGTTATCCCCTATTCCTGGGATGCTCTCCTTCCTCACCTCTGTCTCTTAACTTTCCTGGCTCCTCTCAAGACTCAGTTCAAATCCTACCTTCTGGGGAAGGAAGGCCTTTTCCAGTTCACCCAACCCCCATATCCCCAACGCCCACAAAAATCACTAGAAAAACTTTACAAAACAAATTGTTGACTGACTGATTCTCATTAGCGGCCAAGTGCATAATCTACCTTCATGGGAAGTTTTCTAATCTAAAAAATGTCCACACCTTCCAATCTCATCATGGCGGGAAGAGGAACCCAACATATCAAACACAGTTTGCCCTGATGAGATGGCTTTGCTTTCAGCTCTGGACTAAATCCTTGGTGGCCATTAGACAAACCTTCCAAAGCTTCAAAGGATCTATGGCAGAGATCTACTGCAGAGACCATCTCGTCTAGCACCTCAGATGAGAAAACTGAGGCCCAGGGAATGAGGTGATTGCCTTAGGTCACAAAGGTAGTTAAGTGTCAGGGACAGGCTTTGCCCTGAGGTTTTCTGACTCCAGATCCAGGATTGTCTCTACTTCACCATGGCGTTTCCTTAATTCACTGGTATTTGGCTATCCCCAACTCTTGTTAGCAAGATTATTTTCCCCACTATTCAGCTTTTAGAGAAAAGAGAAAAATACAATAGAAGCAAGCAGATTTCCATGACTCATTCAGAAGAATGACTTCCAGGGCCTGTCTTGGATCCAACCCAATGCTAAATCTCTTATCCATCTCCCTTGCCCATCCTGGGCAGAGAGAATAGAAGATGTTCACGCTGAGGCCCCATCAATAAAGCTAGATGCCATCAGGGTCAGAAGACTCTGCTGACTAAGGCAGGGATGGAGACTCAAGCATTTTAGAAAATCTGGCTCCTCTTCTTCCTCCCACCTCCTAACTGTTGGCATTCCCCAAAGTTCAATACTTAGCCTTCTGTTCTCTCTTGCTAAGAGATTACATTCTCCACTCTCACAGTTTCAACTATCACTTCTAGATGAATGATTCCCAAGCCTAGATCTCCAGGCCTGGCCTCTCCCCCTGAGCTGCAGGCTTTTATTTCCAATGGCACTTCTGCACATATCCATCTGTACCTCAAGCTCCATATGGCCCAAACCAAACTCATTGATAGACTCTGGAGAGATGGCAGCTGTATATGGGGCTGGACAGGGGGCTCACGGCTGCCCTGAATTACCTTCTGGGCCACAAAAGAATTGCAGGACACTCTTTGGATCTAGTCCCTGGTGGATCAGGAGCTTGATCCTGGTAACAGAGTGTATTATAAGCAGAGTTTGCACGTGCAGAGGACAGAGATTTTGTGTGGAAGCAGAGAGGGATAGGTTAGTGAGCACAGGTATCAGGCCTGAGTCAGGACATTAGAGAAAGGTGAGTGTGTGTACAGGAGGGGTGGGGGAATTGCCTTGGGGGCTGATCTTTGGGTAATTAATAGCTAGGTTTTGAACCTTCCAGTCACAGGACTGAAGGACCATAGATTGAGGGCTGGAAGGGGCCTTAAAATAATCTCATCCAGGTCCATCATTTTACAGATGAGAAGACAGACACCCAAGAAGTTGTGACTTGCCCCAGATCATACAGGTAACAGAGGGAGGACTGTTAGTTGATTGATATTCCCACTGTCCACAGTGGGTCAGACCCAACTGGAGTGTGGTGCTTGGCTCTGGGTTTTACATTTTTAAGGGGCATAATGACAAATTTACGCATGCTGGGAGGACAGTGATGCGAGGTCTGGAAGGCATGGCAAAGGATGCCGTGTTGAGAGGCTGGGAGAGAGGAGACTTCCAAGGAGCTTGATCACTAGAGAACTGTCACATGGAGGAGACAATGGGTTTCTTGTAGGTGGCTCTACAAAGCAGAACTGCAACCACTGGATGGCAATTACAGGGGAGCAGACTTCTCATTAGGGGCAGTCAGGTGGCACAGAGGATAGAGTGTCAACCCTGCAGTCAGGAAGTCCTAAGTCCAAATCTGGCCTAACTGTGTGACCCTGGGCGAGTCACTTAACCCCGTCTGCCTCAGTTTCCTCATCTGTAAAATGATGGAGAAGTAAATGACAAACTACTCCAGTATCTTTGCCAAGAAAACCCCAAATGAGGTCACAAAAAGTTGGACACGACCAATTGATTAAATGATGACAAGAGATTTCCCATTGCTGTAAGGAATCCCTACCAATCAGAGCTATTCAAATAGTGAATTGAGCTGCTGTGGTAGATTAATGGTTTTCCTGTTATTAGAGGTATTCAAGCAGAGACTGGATTCCACCTGTCGGGGAGAATGTCAAGGGGACAAGCACATTGGGGGGTAGAGTAAATAAGGTGCTCTCTATAGTGTCTTCCAGTTCTGAGATTATGGGGGGAAAGTTTTTGGTCACCCTTCAGTTAACCAGACCACCCAAATAACTAAAAATTCCTCGTGTCATTTTGAGCATCTGGCTAATTAGCAGACAAGCTGGCTTCTGTGGGAACCGAGACATTTCCTGGCTTTTTTGCCCCAAGGTAGGCCCTGGGCTGCAGTTTGGGTCCTATTTTCCATGGTCCAGTGGGACAAGCACTGGTTCTAGGGTCAAAGGACTTGGGTAAAAATTCTGTTTCTACTACTATGTTGTTGTTCAGTCATTTCAGTCATGTTCAACTCTTCATGACCCCATTTGGAATTTTCTTGGCAAAGATATTGCAGTGCTTTGCTATGTCCTTCTCCATTTTATTTTACAGAGAAGGAAACCAAGGCAAACAGTGTTAAAAGTGACTTGTCCAGGGTCACAGAGCTAGTAACAGTTTTCTGCAAGTCTTAACTCCCCTGTTAGCCTAGGAGCTCTCTGAGGGAAAGAACTCTTCTTAGACAAAGTGGGATGAGGGCTTTAAGGGAAAAAACATTCCTTTGGAACTTTGGAAACATAAGATTTTTTCCCTCAATTTCTCAATGTATCAAATAATACAAATAAAGCTCAACTTTATGCTGACCCTCTCTTACTTAAACATTATTCACACATTGCCTAAGACTTACAAAACGTATGGGAAACTGGCTGAAGATTTTATTTAAATCAACCAACTTTACAGAAACCACAAAGTGCCTGTTTGGATGATGACAATCTTAGAGTTATAAGGGACTTTGGCCATCACTCAGATCAATCTGTTTATTTTAAAGCTGAAGCCCAGAATAAGGAAATGACTTGTCCAAGGTCACTCAGCTAGTCTATGGTAGAGTTGGTACTTAACCTAAGGTCCTTCAACTCCTACTCCAGAAAGTGTTGGACTAGAGTCAGAAGACTTGAATTCATGTCCAGGCTTTAATGCATCCTAGCTGTGTGACCTTCACTGCCCTTCTCTGAACCTCAGTTTCCTCATCTATAAAGTAGGAAGAGTAATACCATCTATCTCGTAGGGTTTTATAAGGAAAGTATTATGTAAACATTAAAGGATTACATAAATGTGAGTCATTATTGTTACTCTGCTTTTTAGGACTTGTCTAATAAGTCCTGCACAGGTAGCAATCTGCATTAATGGAAGCACTGCCCACACCAGAAGTTTCCTGCACAGGAAAAAAAAATTACAGCTTCAGTGCAGATGAATTTGTGTGCCACATTATTTTGTCTTACTTAAGCTATACCTTTTATGTTTTAAGAAGTTGGTAGGAGAATATCAGATTACCTTGAAGCTCTTTTAACAGGATCTAGTTCTTTCTTTTTCTTTATTTTTTTCTGTTAAAATATTGTTTATTTTTAACATTCCTTTTAAAAAATTTTGAGTTCCAAATTCTCTTCCTCTCTCTAGCCTCTCCCCTAGCCACTTAGAAGGCAAGTAATAAGATATTAATTATATCTGTGTAATCATGTAAAACATATTAAACGTTAGCCATTTTTTTAAAAAACAAGAAAAATAAAATGAGGAAATTATACTTCAATTTATACTCAGTTCATTAGTTCTCTCCCTGGAGGTGGAGGGCATTTTTCATCACGAGTCTTTTGGAATTGTCTTGGATCATTGTATTGATCAGAATACCTAAGGCTTTCATAGTTGATGACCACTACAATATTGCTGTAACTTTGTACAATGACTCCTGGTTCTGCTCACTTTACTTTGCATCAGTTCATATAGGTCTTCTCATGTTTTTCTGATACTATCCCCCTGTAGTTTCTTATAGCACAACAGTAATTCCACCATAATCACATACGAGTTTGTTTAGCTGTTCCCCAATTGATGGGCATCCCCTCAATTTCTATCTATTTTTTTCATAACCTCACCCCTTGTCAAAGCAAAACAATTCCCCTCCTCTGGGCAAAGGTTAACTCCATATTCTTCCTACTGTATGGTTCTTCCCCCCCCCCCCCCCCTTTGTCTAAAATCCAGAATGTGACCAAGACAGGAGTCCAGAACACACAGAGGGTGTTTTGTGTCATCCTCCTGAGGGACTGACAAACTCTCCCATTCTTCCACTATGACAGACGGCCATGGCTGGCAAGGACTGACTGGGTTGGATTTTTCAAAACATGCCCAGAAGTGAATGAGTGTGGGGGGCATCCAATATGATGCCTGTGATTAATTAACATCTGCTGAGTGGCAACAGTATGCAGGGCACTGTTATTTATAACGAATCAGTTTTGCTGAACAGAATAAATAAGTAACAATATTTTGCATTTCAACAGTATCTTCAATCTGACAACTTTAATTCCCCAACAAACATTCCCAAAGACGCCTCCCTATTCACTAGATTGCTTTAGTCTTTGGGGGCTGGAGTTTTGTCCTGTATTCAGGCCCTATCAGACCACATTTAATTAGCAGACAAGCTGGCTTCTGTGGGAACTGCGGTATTTCCTGGTCTTTTTGCCCCAAGGTGGGTCCTGGGCTGCAGTTTGGGTTCTATTTTCCATGGTCCAGTGGGACAAGCACTGGTTCTAGGGTCAAAGGACTTGGGTTAAAATTCTGTTTCTACTACCATGTTGTTGAGTCATTTCAGTCATGTTCAACTCTTTGTGACCCCATTTGGAGTTTTCTTGGCAAAGATACTGCAGTGCATTGCTATTTCCTTCTCCATCTCATTTTACAGAGAAGGAAACTGAGGCAAACGGGGTTAAGTGACTTGTCCAGGGTCACAGAGCTAGTAATAGATTTTTAACTTTTAAGTCTCCCTGACTCCAGATATAGTGCACTATTCACTGAGCTACCTAGTTGACCACTTGCCATGTAACTCTTAACGTTGCTAGGCCTCAGTGTCTTCATCTGTAAAAAGAGGTGGTTGAACTAGATGGCTTGTAAGGGCCCTTCCAGCTTTAGATCTGTGGGTGTTTGTATGGGGTTTTTTGGTGGGGGAATATATGTGTTTTTTAAATGTCACTGAATGCAAATTCCAGTGGATATTTCTTCCATTGCTTTCCTCTGTAGGGCTTCACTGTGGTCTTCACTCACTGGAGAAGAATTTCATATTTCTACTCAGAATCCTTTTTATCAAAAATTTTTAAAAGTCCTATGACTTCAGGCAAGTTGACAGGATTATGGGCAATGTGTGAGAGCATGACGGGCGGGGTGCGGTGGCTTGATGGAGCAGTCACTGGGGCCCTGCTTCTGTGTGTATACATACACATGTCTGTGTGTACTGGTGTGTAAGTGAGTGTTAGATTCCTCACTCTCCTCTTGACAGCATCACACCTTTTCAGGAGCTGTTACCCTGAGCAAAGGAGGAAGGAATCAAAAAAAGAAATCATCATCTCATACCTGTCATCTTCTCGGGACTGTCAATAAATCGGTCTGCTTTGCCCTTTAGCTGAAGGTTTACTGGGAAAATCTGGCTCCTTTGAGGGGTGTGGAGCTGGAGAAAGAAACCCAAAGTGAAAAAATCAGACCAGGAAAAGGGGTCGCTCTGGTGATTAAGGCACGGGATGCGCACACCCACGCATGGAGAGATGCCTGTACAAAAAGTAGTGTGCACTCCCACACACACAGGTGCTCATGGTCACAAGGATGCCCATTTGGGCCTGCTCCCACACACAAATACACATGGAAATGCTCACTGATATACACGTAACAACAGGCATGTACCCAGTTATACCACACACTAGCCCCAATGTACACACACACACACACACACACACACACACACACACACAGGAACATAGGTGTCCATGAGTCACATCTGCCATAGCCACATGAGGCCTGAAAACCCACAGAGGTCAGTCCCACCCCTCTCAGGAGAGCTGCTCCTCTGCCCCCACAAGGCAAATGGCAGGATATTGGAGACGGGGTCTCCTCTCTGACTTTTGCTGAGAACCACATGGTTCTGAGTTTGCTGAACTTTGGTGGAAACAAACAGAGGAGGGGGGAGGAGAAGTCCAAGAAATGGAGACAAGCTCTGGAATTCTCTTTTCCCCAAAGGCCCTCTGGGGAGGTTGTCTTTTCACTCCTTGGTGTAATTTCTGGATAGCCTATTTTGTTTTGTATGCTGTTTTTGTTTTTCTTAAACAAGAATGATTCCAGTCTCTGCTACTTGAGCTAAAGCTTCAAAAAACAAAAACCCAAGGAAAAGGGCCCAGGAGCCCCCATCACAGCAGGAACCTGGAAGCCCGCCATGCCACTTCCCTGCCAAGTGCTCTGTGTGTCCATGGGGTTGTCCAGGAGGCTAATGGGCAAGGAATGGAGGGAAGAGATGGAGAGACTGAGGCATGAGCAGGAAAGGGGACCTTGGAAAATAACTGAGCTCCCTCTCCAAGAGTATCCTCAGGAAGTACAAAAACCACACATTCCCCTTTGTTTCGATTTAACCAGGGGCTCTTTCTGTTTTGGCCGAACCATCTGGGTGTAGGCCCAGCCCTTCTAACCCCCATTCCCATCCACCCACTCAGAACCTTCCCCCCAAACAATTCCCCAAGCCTTCCTAGCCTGGGAATGCTTGTCTGGGTTGGGTCGAACAGATGTTCCAGCCCCAAGGCTGGTTGTGGACCTCCTGCTTTAAGCCTCTAAGGGTCAGGCTCCTGTGGGCATACTTGGAGGAGCTGAAAGGGGAGGAAGGGAAAAAAGAGGGAACCAAGGAAGAAAAAGGATAAAGAAGGGAAGAAAGGGGGAGGGGAGAGGAAGAAAGGGAAGGAAAGAGGTAATGATGGTGGAAAGAAATTAATAGCACAGAAGGAAGAAGAAAGGGAGGAAGAGAGGAAAGTGGGCTGGTGAGAGAGTAGAGAGAGAGCAGGGGAAGAAGGAGAGAAGAAAGACCAGAAGGGGAGGCAGATACCAAAAGACCACGGAAGGAAGAGATTGGGGGTGGAGACAGTGAAGGACTCGAGAGGCCAGTCCCTCCTCTGCCCCCGTCTTACTTTGAAACAGGATTCCAACCTCCTTGCTGCGGGGGAGGAATGTGGACCTTTGGGAACTGAGCTTCCAGCCCCATCTGGTGAAGGTGGAGGGTGGGTGTGAAGTCCTGTCTGAGCCTCCAGAAATTGCAAACACAGATGGTCACCTTTCCTTTTCTAGGACCCTCTGTGAGCTTTGAGACTGAGGGAGGGAGGGAGGAGAGCTGGATATGCTTCCCATATTATTAACTTCATTTCTCTGGAGTAAGTCAGGGTAAATCCACAGCGAAAAACAACCCCATCCTCACTATTTATCACATGAAGCCTGGTGTGGACAGGACTTCTGGGGTCATTCAGTGCATCTCCTGTCTCTGGGTCTAGCTATCCTAAAAATCATTCCTGACCCATAACTTGTGTTTGGTAGAGTAAGACAGGCTAAAAATCTGGACCCAGGGTCTCCCAGATCTTGCCTGTCTCCAGGTCCTTTTTTTCCAGTCTCAGGAGTTTTCCAGCGGAGGCCAAAGTCTTATGACTTGGTTACCTCCTTTCCCACCGGGGCTAGGATCATAGGACCAAGAACCTGAAATCACCTTGGAGAGCATTTAGTTCAATGTCCTTATTTTGTAGGCAAGGAAACCAAGGGCCAAAGTGGGGATAAGGGTGGCATGAAACGGTAGGTTTTAGCTGGTTTGGACACTTGCCTTTGGTGCCAAGTTTGGAGGGAGGGGAGGAGGAAAAGTGAGGGAGAGGAGAGATGAGAGAAAGAAGGGAGAAGGGAAGGGTATGGGGAAGGGGAAGGGGAAGGGGAGAGAGGTACCAGCCTAGTTGGAATTATCCTACTGATTCCTGAAGGATAAAGGCCAGTGGTAGGGGATAACAGATGAGAGAAGAGATGTTATCTCAGATCTGTAGATAGCTTCCCCATCTATGTCCATGAGGACCCAAGACTGTGCCTTTATGTGAGAGCCCTCTTCTCTAACTTACCACAACGTGGCTGCACTGAATTTCTGAAGCATTGACCCACGTGGCCTCAAAGGTCTCATCACTTCCAAAGTTGCAGGCCAGAGACACCCCCTGGAAGGAGACACAATTGAAGAGTGAGGGCTTGCTGAAACATCAAGTATCTTAGTCCCTTGGTTTGGGTAGGTACTAGAAGGGGACTGGGGCAAGATTATTCCAAGAGAATCATGTCCCTACCATTCTCAAGAACCTAGAATGACTCCCAGCTGCCTAAAGAATAAACCCTTAAATTCAAGGCCATCCATACTTTATCTTCATTTCACCTCTCCAACTTTTTCACTATGTCCCAATGGGTTAAAAGGGAGGCAGCATGATAGAGTGGGGAAATGGTGGATGTGGAGCCAAAGGATCTGGGCTGGAAAACTGCCTTTGACATGACTTTTCTGCTTTGTAATTCTGCAACGTTCACTTTTGATTGCTTTGTGGTTGTTTTTTTTCCACGTCCATTGTTGAAATCATCGTGCATATCATTTTCGTGGCTTTGCTTACTTCACTCTGCATCAGTTCATGTAGATCTTTCCACAGTCGTCATATCTTACAGCACAGCAATGTTTCATTGCATTCATGTATGACGATTTGTTCAGCCATTCCCCAATCGATGGGCACTGACTTGGTCTGCAATTCTTTGTAACCATAAAAAGCATTGCTATAAATATTTTTGTGTGTAGAGGGATTTTCTTCTTATCAATAACCTCTGTGGGGTATAAGCTTGGTAGTGGGATCTCTGGGGTCAAAGGGTAGGGATAGTTAGTCACTTTATAGGCATAATTCTAAATTGCTTTCTACAATGGCTGTAGTGAATCACAGCCCCACCAACAATGCACTAGTGTGCCTACCTTCCCACAGGCTCTCCAGTGTTGACGCTCCTTATCCTCTGATATCTCTGCCAGTTTGCAGAATGTGAGATGAAACCTCAGGATTGTTTTGATTTACACTTCTCTTATTATTAATTATGTGGGACCTTCTTTCATATGGTTCTTAAGAGTTTGCAGTTTCTTTGAGAACTGTTGTTTATATCATTTGTCTATTGGAGAAGGATTTTTGTTCATACATACATGCATGTATGCACGCATGTGTGTATACATGTATATATGGTACATGTAGTCATAGAATGTCTATATACATGCACATATGTATATACATGTGTGTATATGTAGAGACATATACATACCACACATAGGTATGTGTTTATAAGTTGTCTACATATTTTGGATATAAAACCTTTATCCGAGAAATTTGATACAATCATTTTTCCCCCATTCAATCACTTTCTTTCTTAATCTAGGTGCATTAACTTTGTTTGTCTGGTGGGGAACCTGCAGTCCTGAGGCCACATGTGGCCCTCTAGGTCCTTGGGTGCAGACCTTTGACTGAATTCAAACTTAACAGAACAAATCCCCTTAATAAAAGGATTTGTTCTGTAAAACTAGAAGGCCACCATGTGGCCTTGAGGCTGCAGGTTCCCCATCCCTGTTTCAATCTCAACCTCTCTGACCCTCAGTTTCCTTATCTACACAATGGGGAGAATAATACCTGTAGTACCTAACTTACAGAGTTATGGAAGATCAAATGAGAACATGTATGAAAATACCTTACAAAATTTAAAGCACTACATGTTAACTGTTGGATTATTTTTATTGGCATCTACCTGCGTGACCTTGGACACATCACTTCACCAGAATGTGGAAGTGGAAATAACACAGGATTTGGAGTCAGAAGACTCAAGGTCTGAATCCTGGTTATGTTACTTACGACCTGTGTGACCGTGGGTAGGCCATTTAACTTCTTGGACCCTCAGTATGCTTGTCTGTAAAATGGGAGTATTGGAGCAAATGACCACTGAGGTCCCTTATATTTCTAAATAGATGATGCGATGGCCTCTCTAGGTCTCAGTTCCCTCCAGAGATCAGATTACATAATCTCTTAGCACTCATCAAGCTGTAAATGCATAATCCTAGGTACCCTCCCCTTTAGACAGGCCAGGGCTCTGGACCTACCATGCTCATATCCACCTCAATCAGTCAGCCAGTCAACAAACATTTCTTAAGTACTCTCTATGTGCCAAACTGGGGATACAATGAAGGGTAATGTAATCTCTACCCTCAAGAAGTTTACATTCTAATAGGGGAGGAAATACGTAAGTAACTAGGGGTGACCCTAGGTAATTCACTTAACTTTTTGAGCACTAGTTACCTGCCTTGCAGGTTTGAGATAGAATAGGTGGAAGGTATTGTCAGAGGGGAAGGCATTGGCTGTCATCTGGGTGACTTGGTTCATTAGGTACTTCCTGTCTGGAGCACCCTAGGCTCTCAAAGAATTACGGGATGACCATAATGGAAATGATTCTCCTCTTTTGTCCCTTCCCCCTCATTTTTACAGAAGAAATAGAGATATAGAGAGGGGGAAATGATTTATCTGTGGTCACACTTCTAGTAAACAGAGGAGGCAGCTGGTGACACAGTAGACAGGGTTCTGGGCCTTGAGCTCTGGAAGACCTAAGTTCAAATCCAGCTCCAGACCCTTGCCAGCTGTGTGATCCTGGACAAGTCACTTACCTCAGTTGGCTTCAGTTTCCTCATCTATAAAATGGGGATAACAACAGCACCTCCCTCCCAGGGAGGGTCAAATGGGATAGTAGCTGTAAAACACTTAGCACAGTCCCTGGCAGTTTGTGCTGAATACTTATTCTTCCATCCCCCACTCCATAAACTCCAGTGGCTTCCTATTATCTCCAGGATCAAACATCTAAATCCATGTCTACTTGAGGCAGAAACAATTTTTCTTCTTCCCCTCCCTCACTTATCTAATTCCTCCTCATCCTTCCAGGCTGGGGGCAGCTCAGCTCAGCCCACACTGATTAGTCCCTTTTTTGAACAATTACAGTATTCTGATGGGAGGGGGGCAATGTTAGCTCTTCAACCGCCTCATGGACGTTCCTTCTTCCATCCAGGCTCGCCCACCCCCAGCATTTATTGACAGGTTTGAAGATGAGTCACTTAGTAAATATCGATTGATTGAGTTAATTTAGAAAATAGAGGCTGAGGTCATCTAATGACTAGTCTCAGATTTGGGACTTGATGGTATGGATCCTCTTTAATTCTTTCCATGTCTATGGGGGACCAAGTGGAGAAGCTGGATGTTAAGCTGGAGAGACTGTAGAGACATTTCTGGATAAAATACTGAAAGAGGCTACAGACAAATTGAGGAACCCAATCTTCAAGAAAGGAAAGGCCATCTCTCTGTCTCTTTCTCTCCCCACCTCAACTGGAATAGATTCCCTTTCCTTATAGACCAATAGCTGCTGAACTCCTTCAAGGACCTTCCTTCAAGGACCAACTCAGGCCCCCTTGCCTTCCCCTCACATGTACTGGCAAAACTGATCTCTTCCACTTCAGATTTTTCATAGGCCTTGGCTGGGCTCTACTTCTGAACCATGTTAATTTGCCCACATGTTGTATTCCACTCCTCCTCTATTAGCCCTGCTGTGGGCTGGGATAGTTTCATATTACCTATGCATCTAGAAGCCCTAGCCTGAGCCTAGGACCTTTCCATATAGTAGGTGTTTAATAAATGTTTATTGGATTGGCTCTGAGAGCCAAAGAAATCCAAGAATTGGACATTAGATTAAAATGGGGGAGGAAGGAGGGGCAGGGCAGCAGAGATGGTCCCAACCCCACTGAAACAGTTTACTAAAAATGTATGGTCTGTGTTTTCTCCACCTTTTAAGACTGTGATCTTCTCAGGCTTCCAGGCTACAATGTAATCTTCCTTGGCTTCTTTCTCCTTTATGGGCACTATGTACCTCCCCAGCTGCTGGCCAGGCCTTAGCCTCATCAACTCCAAATGAGAACCCCTGGGCTTGCATTAGGGGGGGAAAGGCAGCATGTTGCCGCTGGGCTGAGTTAGGAGGGGAAAGGCAGTATGTTGCGGTGGATAGAATCTGGCCTTGGGGTTGGGAAGACCTAAGTTCACTTCTGATTTCTGACACCCAGGGTCTGTGAGCCTGGGCAATCTCTCAATGTCTTAGGCAACTCTGTAAGGGTATAAGTGGTGGTAAGGCAGGTCATTATCTACATACGTGTGCACACACAAAGACACACCTTCTTAGCTCTGCCTATCCAAATCTTCTCTGTCCTTTAAGGAATAGCTCAATTCCTCATCTCCTTCAGAAAACCTTCCCTGTCTACTCCAGCCTAGACATGCCCCATCTCTCTTGTCTGAACTCACAAGGACTTACTCACTGAATCACTGGGCCCCAGATCAAAGCTAGCCAGGTCTCGATTTACCTTTGTGTCTGAGTTTTTCTTGCCTTAGAACCCCAGGATGGCAGAATACTAGCACTGGGAGGAGATTTTTAAGACCATCACATCTAACCTGTTCCCTTTACAGAAGAGGAAATGGTCCTAACCACAGGAAGAGCTTTGCCCTAGGTCACATTCTGAGTTAATGGCCGTGAGGATTAGAACTCAGGCCATCAAGTCATGTCCTATTCTATTAGCCTCCCCTCTCATCCCACCTTCCCTGGCAATAACTTTGCATACATGTTTGTATCTACTTGTATGTGTATGTGTAAATACTAATTTCCTCCAGTAGAATGTAAGCTCCTTGAGGGCAGGGGTTACTTCACTTCTGTCCTTGAATCTCTCTTCTCTAACAATGCAGTAGGCACTTAGTAAATGCCTACTGACTGGCTGATTAATATCTAAAAGTTTATTCATCTATAAAATGGGGATAACAACACTTACTTTGCAACTTTATAAGAGACACTATGTGGGGAGTACTTTGTAATCTGCCCATAGTAACTGGTATTGAACTATACTGTGTGTGTATAATTTCACATTTATGTGGGATATGCTTTCATACATACTTGTCTCCCACATTAGAATATAACTTATGAAAAGCAGAGATTGTTTTCTTATTCATACTTGTATCTGCAGGACCTAGTGTGGGGTCTGGCTCACAGTAGGTGATCAATAAATAATTATCGATTGATTAATCTGTAAAGTGTTGGATAAATATGAGTTGCTGGCATTGTAGTCCAAGTGAATGAAGTCTGATTTTGAGCATACTGGGTGAAGCCTTTGAAGCATTTCAGAAGACACTTGTGCACAGTCTTTGCTTGCTGTGCCCCTACAGGCTTCCTGTTTATTTCCCACTCCTATTCATTTCCCTACCAGCAGCCTTCCCCTCAGGCCTGGGGCCCCCACAGAGGAAGCTCAGGAAGTTCCTTCCACATCTTGCTGGCTGCTGATAAACCAGGGGTTGGGGTAGAAGGAGCTGACATTTCAGAAAAACTCCACATCAGGGGAGAGACCTGCAATCTGATTCTGATAGTGTCAGGAAATGTTGATTTTCTTTGCAGTTGCTGACATACAGAGGTCTTATGCTTGGATGTCGGAGAGAGGAATTGACATCATCTGTTGCTGGTTGGGTCCACCCTGGTCTGGCTACTTTCAGAGCTGCTGGCCAGGTGGCCTGTAATATATAGTAGGCACCTAGTAAATGCCTACTGATTCATTGATTAATGTCTATATGACCTCAGGCAAGGTATTTGATTCTCTTGGTCTTAGTTTATTCATCTGTAAAATGGGTATAACAATACCTCCTTTTCTGATCTTATCATCCCATCCCAGTCTCAATGGAAGGCTTGCTTTGAGAGCAGAGGGGCTAAAACTGCTCCTTCCTCCCAAATCCTTAGAGTTGGAAGGGACCTCAGAGGCCCTTCAATCCAACTCTTTTATTTTAAGATAAGGAAACTGAGGCCCAGGGAGTGAAGGGCCTTGTCCAAGGTGACATGAGTAGCAAACAGAAGCATCTAGACCCAGATATTCTAAATATCTATAACATTATCCCTTCTTTTGTCCCTTCCTCATCTTCAAAGTCTTGGGTCTGGTAAAAACAAATCATAGCTCTGTTGGAGGAATCTGTGGGATCAGAAAAAGCAAAGAGGTTCAAAGGTACAAGCTAGACCAAGGCCTATTTTTGACTCGCTTGCCGGGGTTGGTCTTAGAAGTAGGTCAGTTAGGCAGCATCATATAGGATGTGAGATGGGCTCTACCCAGTGGTACAGAGCCCTGGATTCAGAGTCTGAAGGCTTGAATTCAAATCCTAACTCTGCTATTGACGACCCTGGTATGGAAAAAAAAGGTATCAGTTTATATGAAAGATTGAAAGTATAGTGAACTGCAAGATTGAAATGAGTTAAAAGAGATACAGCAGCTGAAAAGCTGACCACTCTACTATATCAAGAGTCACAGTAGTCAAAATGAGGAAAGTCAATCCCCACTATCCTCTGCCCTCACCAGACCACATCTGGAATCCTTTACTGAGCTCCAGGCAACCAACACATTTTAGGAAAGGTATTGACAAGTTGGAGCAGATCCAAGATGCTAAGAGGACTAGAGATGATGCCATCCATATAAGAGTGCATTTGTAGTGTGAGTTTAGGTCCAACAACTCCCTCATGTAGCTAAAGTGGAATAATCACCCTATTCTCTTTCTCTCTCTATTTGCTACTGGTTCCATGTTCCTTTCACCCCAAGATCTGAGACAACCAAGGAGAGTGTTTGGCTTTTTGTTGTTTTTTAGTTGTTTTCAGTCATGTCTAATTCTTTGTGACCCTTTTGGGGGTTTTCTTGGCAAAGATACTGGAGTGGTTTGTCATTTCCTTCTCTAGCAAAAAAATAGTTTTGCTATTTCCTTATTGTGTGTGTGTGTGTGTGTTTTTAAAGCAATTGGGGTTAAGTAACTTGCTCAAGGTTACACAGCTAGTCATTATTTATGTGTGGGTGCTCATTTTCTGAGGCTGGATTTGATCCTGGGTCATCCTAACTCCGAGGCCGGCACTCTTAACTCATTGCACCACCTAGCCGCCCTGCTATTTCCTTATTAATTAATAAAACTGCAACATCAATCATCAATCAATTAGCTCTCAGACTCATCTTTAGTTTATTAAATATTATTATTTTTTGCTTTTTTGGAGGGGGAAGACAGGGCAATTGGGGTTAAGTGACTTGCCCAAGGTCACACGACTAATAAGTGTTAAGTGTCTGTGGCCGGAATTAAACTCAGGTCCTCTTGACTTCAGAACTAGCGCTCTATTTACCGTGCCACCTAGCCACCCTACTATTATTTATTTTTATAAATTAGAGACGCCTTTTCCCGTAAACTTTTGGTTTTCTCTTCACCACTCTCTCAAACTCTCTAATCTTCCCTTGACTTATTTATTAATGACATCACCAACCAACCAATGGTTCAACCAATTACGAAGACATAATTATTTATAATAGACTATGACTACAACTGCTCACCTCTCTGTTCCAGAAATGTATTCCCCCATTCATTTCTCTCAGAATACCATTTCAGATCTCTTCCCAAGAATCCTCTACATATTTCTTAGGAAGTTAAGGGTTAAGTTCAGTCTTCTCAGGAAACGTTCTCTTGTCTTTGTTCTCTCTTGAGCCATCGTAGTTAAGTCTCTCCAGAAAAACTGCTAAGATTCTCAGTCTTCTCACAGACTCCTCATAGAATCACAGTTAAAATGTAACTCCAAGATTTCATTCTAAGATACGGTAACAGTATCTATCTCCTCTTTGGGTGAGGATATTGAAGCTGGCGTTAAATATGAAAGGACCTGGGGATGATGAGGCTGAAGGAAGAGACAGGGATTTGATAGTCTTTATGAATCTAAAGGAATGTCATGTTGAAAGAAATTAGGTTTGTTCTGTTTGGTCCCAGAGAGAATAAGGCACAGGGGCCACAAGTTTTTAAAGATGCAGAGTATGACACGTAAGGAAAAAACTTCCTAAACATTAGAGCTATCCCATTGGGTGCCTTGGGCATTAGTGAATTCCCCTTCACTGGAAGTTTTCAGGCAAAGGCTACTCAGGAGGGATTTTCTTGTTAAAGGAATTCTTGTTTAGCTTCAGATTGGGCTAGATGACTGATGAATGCTTTAAAAACTCTTGGGGTCCGGGGCGGCTAGATGGCACAGTGAGTAAGAGCGCCGGCCTCGGAGTTGGGATGACCCGAGATCAGATCCGGCCTCAGAAAATGAGCACCCACGCATAAATAATGACTAGCCGTGTAACCTTGAGCAAGTTACTTAACCCCAATTGCTTTAAAAAAATTCTCAGGGTCCTTGATTCTGTGATTTGGGTTCAGATCTTGGGGGATCAGGGTTCAGGGTTGAGTCTGAATCTTACTTTAAGGTCAGAGTTAATCTTTGGCCAGGGTTCAGGTTCAGTCTTGAAAGGCTTCTTGCTGTTGTTCTTTCTCCAGCTCGTTCTATAGATAAGGAAACTGAGTGGCTTGTGTAGGGTCAGATAGCTGGAAAGCATTTGAACTCGGGTCTTCCACTTTCAGGCCAGACGTGCTCTATTCCCTGTGCCAACCAGCTGTCACTGCTTTGTGGTTGGACGTGGGATTGATCATTGGACATGACTGAGATAAGGCTGAGCTCAGTATTAGGGTTAACCTTGGGCCAAAGCTAGTAGACCAACCTTTGGTCAAGGTTAAGATTTCTAGCAGTGGCTGAAGCTAGGGTCAGTGTTTGACCAAGACCAGGGGCCATTCTGTAACTGAGACAGAGCAAAACTGACTCGCTCCAGTTGGGATCACTCTCAAGAATGTGGCTTCATTGACAGGGCTCCTGCCACTGGAAACATCAACCTCAGACAGCACTTAATAATTTGGGATCACCTCACACAGTGATGGATGACCTAACCCTTGTTATAAGAAGACAATGGCTTTCCCAGAGGCCCCATAAAAAGACGCTGCTATCACTTCGATGCTCACAGCTAATCATTCATAGTGTTTTCTCACAGTCAGCCAAATAGCTCCATCACAAAGCAGGGAGCCTGCAATCACGTGAACAATATGGCGAGCTTCCAAATCTTCAACTGGTACCACTAACACATGAAAGAGAATGAGCGTGATGCTTTAGGGAACTGGCAGAAAGGTGACACAAGGGAGAGTGCCAGGTCCAGAGTTGGGAAGACTCATCTTTCTGATTTCAAATGTGTCCTGAGACACTAACTGTATGACCCTGGGCAAGTCACTGAATCTTCTTTACTTCAGTTTTCTTATCTGTAAAATGAGCTGGGGAAGGAAATGGTGAAACATTCCAGTATCTTTGCCAAGAAAACCCCAAATGTGGTCATGAAGAATCAGACATGACTAAATAATAATAATTACAACAAACTCTAGGGATGCCTGGGTTCTACCTGTAGACATCGTTTATTCATTGTATGACTTTAGGCAAACCAGTCCACCTGGTTTGTTATAGTGGACAGAGCTGGATGTGAAACGAGCAAGGCCTGAGTTTGAATCCTGACACTCACTTAGCTATGGGACCCTGGGCAAATCACGTAAACTCTCTCAGCCTCAGCTTTCCTCATCTGGAACATGGGGATGATATCTGCAGCCTTTATTACAAAGACTGTTGTAAGGATGAAATAAGACCACTTACATCTAGGAGTTTTTAAACATTAAACTGCTACAAAATGATAGTTGTCAATATTAACCTCAATTTCCACCTGCAAATTGGGAATGATAACATCTTCCTTTAGAGGCTTGTTGTGATGATCAAATGAAATGGGAAAGAGTATTAACCTGCTCTGCCCTCGGGACAATACCTTCTCCTCTGAGAGGCTCAGGGCTGTCTTCTATAAATGATTGGGGGGAGGAGGGAAGAAGGAAGGGTTTAGAGATGATCCCTTGCTCACTACCTCTCACAAGTGGCAATTTCTTGCTTTTTTTTTTGGAGGGCAATTGGGGTTAAGTGACTTGCCCAAAGTCACACGGCTAGTAAGTGTGTCAAGCGTCTGAGTCCGGATTTGAACTCAGGTCCTCCTGACTCCAGGGCTGGTGCTCTATTCACTGTGCCACCTAGCTGCCCCAGGAAGTGGCCATTTCTTTAGAGAATAATGTTGCCTGTCAGTAGAAACTGTTCAGCTGCCACAAATTTAGGGGACACCAAGGAAGCAGATGTAGCTTTATACAATAAAAGTATGTATGAGGCCACAGGAAAAAAAGAACATGATAAACTGCCTTAGTCCTTCACAGAACTCAGGCCCACTTTATTATGTGGGTAGGGAGTCTGAGAGGCAGTGTGTTACAGTGGTTAGAAGAACTGACTTTGGAGCCAAGACTTGCCTCTGACATACATGAACTATGTGACCACAAGCAAAATCACTGAACTTTTCAGTGGCCCAGGCAACTGACCATAAAATATAGATGATTTGTGAAGGGCATTTCCATACCAGAAGTTCTCCACACTGATGAAATCACAGGTTCTCAACCTTAGCCCATTCCAGGACTTGGCAAGTCTGAGAGGAAGAACATCTTTTCATGCTCCTAATTTTCTACGAGTTTTATACATGAAAGCATTTTTGCAGTATGGGAGGGAGTTCTATGACGTGGGGGCTCTTAGCTATAGAACGTTCCCACACCTTCTGAGAAATGACTGGCCCACCTAGATGACAGGAGAAGCTTCTCTGGGGATCAGTGAAAAGCACATTGTAGTTGGGAGATCAGATACCCCAGCTTTGACTCCCAGTTTTGTTACTCATTATCTGTGTGACATTACCCAAGTGGAACCTTCCTGACTCAGTTTCTTCAACTGTAAAATATAGGTTGGGTAAATGATCTCTAAGGACCCTCCCAGCTCTCCATTCTGTCATTCAGACCATGTAATCTTGATATAATAAAAGATAACATTTCATTTGTGTGAAGAGCGTATCATAGGCACCAAATTATGGTAAGGGGCTGCCAGATGGTGTGCTCCTAATGGAGTTTCAAGGAGGGGTAAATGAGATGCCTCCTTCCTGGCACAGCTCCAGGACCTGTCAATGCCTCCTGTGCACGGTTCCCTGGACCCACCCCATCAACCCCTGGGCTCAGGTTACACTGCCCCTTAACCCCAACTACAGCTCTCCAAACTCCACAGGCTGGACAGCAGGTGCCTACTGGGGGATCCCTGGGACTCTCCTGGGAGAGGCATTTCCCTTCAGGACTGCTTTTCGCAGTTCCTGCTAGAAACTCCCCTGGGCCCTTTGCTCCATCTTCAGCAGGGACTGGATGGCCGCAAAGGAAAACAAGCTGCCTATGAATGTTCTCAAACATGATGCCTTCTCCCTAGAGGGGCCTCTCCCAGAGAGGTGCAGCCTCCTGGGGCATGGTGGGTCCTGGATCAGGGAGGGAGCATGGGATCACAGGACTCAGAAATGGAAAGATCGGCATTTCCAGACCTCTCACTTTACAGAAGTAATGGAAGCCTACAGGGGATGGGAATCATTTCAGGTCACCTAGCTTCCTAATTGGCATAGTCTAAATACAGGCTTCTTTCTGCTACCAAACAAACAAACAAATGAATGAATGAATAAATAAAGACATCGACCAAAGAGAAGGGTTAGCGCATTAGTTAATGGCAATCTTCAAGACAACTTCTTAATTAAAAAAAAAAAACAAAACCATGCCCATTTTCAAATACTCCTTGGTGGTTCTGATGAGACGTTCCAAGTTGTCCTGGCTATTTTCTCCTTCTATACCTCTTAAGAAACAGTAACAAACAGCGGAGGCCATTTTCTTTTCGCCTGCCCAACATTCAAATCTCTCAGGTCTCTGCTCCTAAGACTGGTATAAGCCTCCCAAATGGTGACTCATCAAGGACCCTGAAGTGTAAGGGCTGAAGCATATGGGGTGGGATGTGGACTTTGCTGCTACAGGGCTAACCCTGGGCACTGCTTCAGAGAAAAAGCCTGCGGGAGGGAGGGAGGCAGATCTAGATTTAGAGCTGAAAAGGATCTTAGGGGCCGTCTAATTTAACACTATCATTCCACAGACAGGGAAACTGAGGCCCAGAGAGGGTAAGTGCTTTGTCCAAGGTCATAGAATAGCCAAAGGCTACAAATCTTCTGATGCCAAGGCAGTTCTGATGCCATCCCCTCCCAAAATTAACTCATGAGTGCCCTTCCACACTAATTAAGACAACTGGTGGGTTCTGGGGCTGGCTCCCTCACTATACCTACTTTCTCCTCACTCTTCCTCATTACTTCCAAGAGAAAGAAGGGAAAGTCTCTAGACCGGGAGCACCAGGCCCAATCAGTCACCAGCATCCCTTTGCTATGCCTCTTACCTTTCAAGGCTGTCCCTGATGGTCGCCACCCTAATTTTACCTGTGAGTAGGTAGATTGTGCCATGAGGGAAGACTTGTCCCAGCCCTGACACCTCCCTAATCTCCCAGCTCAAGAGTCGGGGCTCAATCAATGGGTGGAACCAGAGGCTCAATCAGGCTCAAGGGTAAATCTGTGGTCAGGGTCAGTACTCAGTCTATAGAAATCAGGGTGTCAGTCTGTGGCCAGAGTCAAGGATGAGCCTGTGGTCAGGGTCAGGGGTCACTCTTTGGCTAGAACCAAGGGTAAAAGCTATGACTGGTGTTGGGGCTTGGTCAACAGCCAGAATCAAGGACTCAGTCTGTGTTGAGGTCAAGGGGTCAGTTTCCCAGGGTCATGGAGGCTCAAACAGCCTTACTCCTTTATGAAAAGGTCACAGAGACCTCCAGATCATTCTACCATCTCTGGGGCCTCTCCTCATAACCATGTGCAGCAGCAACCTGAAGAGCTTCTCTCTCTACTCTTCAAGGTGCCACTTACCTGGGAGAAGAAGACAGTGTTGGCCAAGGAGACATGGATGCTCTGCAGGCCCCCTGTGGGCACTGGGGCTAGCGGTGTAGGCAGGATCCGAGGGCAGTCCTGACTGTCCTGAAAGAGAACAGGATAAAGAGGGCTGTGAAGGTCTTTCTTGTGCTTGGAAAAAGCTGGCTCTGGGGTGAGCCAAAGGGTATCAAGGCAGAGAACAGGACAGTGGAGAGAGCTCATTTAGACCCCAAGCCTAAGCGTGCACTGAACTGTGCTAGAGGAAAGATGGAAGAGACAAACGAGAGAGTTCCCTGCCCTCAGGGAACTTTCATTTCCACACACACAAAACAACTATAATATAAGAACGTACACAAAGAAACCCCAATTTTAATACTTATTAAGCACATACAATGTGCCACTCAATAGATATTGGGGGTGTAAAGATAAAAAATAAACAACCTCTCTTCTCAAGGAACCCACATTGTGCTGGGTGAAAAAGCTAAGATTCATACAAAGTAGCAAGTGAAGAGGGCAAAGGAGAAAACAAAGACCTCTAAACCTATCTGAGGAAGGAGAGGAGTCAAGGAAGGCTTTGTGTAGCCTCGAGGACTGTAAGATCGAGAAATGAGGAGAGAATGCATTCCAAGGATGGGGGATGATGCCCTGGACAAATGTGCAGAGGTGGGAGATGACACTCCAAATTCAGGAAATGCTAAGCAATTTGGTTTGGCTAGAAAAAAGTGTGTGTAAAGGGGAATAAATAATATGAAATCAGACAGAAAAACAAACTGGATTACCAAATTGCCTCTAACACATGCTGGCTGTGTGACCCTAAGCAAGTCACTCAACTTTTCTAGGTCTTCATTTCCTAGTCTGTAAAGTGAGAGGGTTGGACTCAATGGAAAGGGCCTCCCAATCCTAAGTCTATGATCCTATGTGTGGTACAAGAGGAAATATAGGTCAGAGGACAGAACAGACAGGATTGCATCAGATTAGTGATGTGGAGCATGGGAAAAGGCAGAGTCGAAGGTGATTCCAAGATTGCAAACCTGCCTATGTATGAAGAAGGATGGAGGCACCTTGCTTAGGAGGAGGGAAGTCTGCGGGAGGGGTGACTCGGTGGAGGGAAAGATGATGAGTTCAATCTTGGGCACGTTGACTTTGAATTAACAGCTGAATGTCCCGATGGAGACATTCAGCCTACAGGTGATGATGTGGGGCTGGAGTTCAAGGGGAAAATATATGTCTGAATGAACATGGCAACTGGACCCATGGAAATGTAGAGAAGGCAGAGAAGATGGCTAAAGACAGAGCCTTGGGGTCATCCACTCATAGGTGTGTGGTCTGGGAGATGGATGATGTTCCAGCAATGGAAACTGAGTCACAAACATCCTCTTCTCGATACCCACTGGCACTTCCAACTCAACCCGTCAAAAATTCAGCTCAACACCTGCCACAAAATCTCCTCCTTCCAGCCTCTGCATTTCCATTAACGATACTTCCATTGTACCCATCACCCCAGATTCAAAACCTCCCAGGCAGCTTCCTCTCCTTGGCTCTCTATACCCAGTAACTTGCCAAGTCCTACAAATTCTTCCATTAATCTAATTCTCGTTTTCCAGGCCTATTGTCATTAGCCTAATTCAGGCTCCATGACCTTAAAATTGAATCATGACCATATCTTCTTCTCTTTCTTCCAGCCCTATCCAACTCTATGCACCACTGCCAGATTAATGTCCCTAAAACACCAAACCCATTATGTCACACCCCTGCTCAAATACCTGCAATGGCTCCCTAATGGATAAACGTAAGACTCATTAGTCTGGTAATCAAGGTGCTCTGCAGTCTGGTCTAAATTCATCTTTCTAGACTCATCTCTGGCCATATTCTGCTTACATGCCCTCCCTGATCTATTGGCCTTATTCAAATCCTACCCATCCTTCAAGGTCCATCTCAAATCCATTCTCACAGAATCATTGAATCACAGAGTTGGGAAGGACCTGAGAAAGCATTGAGTCCAACCCACCCCCAAACAGCAGCCCCTTCTACAACACCTTTGATAATGGATGAGGCAATGATGGTGGAGTCACTACCATTGAGATGGCCTCTTTCATTTCAGCTCTCATTGGCCAAAAGATTTCCTTCTAACCAGCTAAAATAATGTTTCCCACAATGTTCTACCATTGCTTCTGACTCCTGGGACCACACAGGATAAGTTAAATCCCTTTTCCTTATGCCAGTCCTCCAGTTACTCAAAGACCAGGTCATTCCTAAGACATCCCTAAACACCAGGCATGAAGGGGGAGAACTTACAATAAGCCTGGAAAGGTAGACTGTAGTCAAGTTGTGGGGGACTTTAAATGCTAAGCTGAAGAATCTGTAGTTTATCCAAAAGGCAAATGGGAGCCATTGGAACTCCTTGAGCAGAGGAGTGCCATAGTCAGATGTGTTTCAGGAAGATTATTTCAGTAGCTGCAAGAAGAATGGATTTGAGAAAAGAGGGAATGGAAGCTGAGAATCTAACTAGGAAGTTTTGCAACCCCCCCAGGTGAGAAGTGAAGAAGGTCCAAAGCAGGCTAGTAATCTTGTGAGGGGAGATAAGGGGCCAGGGCAGCAGAACTCGGAGTCCCCACTTTTACCCTGCTATGGGTAATTCTGGAGCAGTCACTAAACTTTTCTGGGTATCAATTTCCTCCTCTGTAAAATGTTACTAAGAACTCTGGTAAACAGAGAAATTGATGAAGGTGACCTAACTTTAGAAAGTTGGAAATCCAGGCACCAAAGTAAGATATAATCATATGAGATGTAGGAAATATGGAGGACAGCCAGTGCATTATGGGAGGGCAGCCCTCCCCCCAATCCCTCACGGAGGTCCAGATTGTTCTATCCTAGCCAGGACTGGTCTTGGCTCAGCTCTGCTCCAGCCACCTTCCGCATGGGCTGAGTCTGGAGGGAGCCCCTCAGTTCCCTTAATTGAAAATCCATGGGTAATTTCAGGAAAATTTAATCCATATGTTACACTTAAATTGTCAGATGTTATATTTCAATCCAGAAACTCTGGAAATGACTTTCAAACGATTCTTGTTTTTTCCCCTTTCTGCTACGTGGAAGCTAAAGATTTAATCCAAGCAAAGGGGCACAGAGAAGCCCAAAGTGAGGAAACCCCCAATGCCCCAGGTTTGGTGTTGTTCTTATGTCCCAGAAATAATTCAAATGGCCTCAGGAATTTCCTGACTCATTCATTCATTAATTCAACAAATATTTATTGAACAATAACAATGCACAGTATTAAAAACAAAAAAGAGGAAGACATGGTCTTTGTCCTCAATAAAGATGGCTCACGTTTATGTAGGTCTTTAAAGTTTATACAGTGATTTACTCAGAGCATTATTATCCTGATTTTACAGATCAAGGGCCCCAAAAGAGGCCAAGTGATTGGCCCAGGATCACACAACTCATAAATGTGGGGGCTGGGACTCACATTCAGGTCCTGCGATGCCCATACCATTGAGTGATCTTTCCCGTGTATCATGCTGACTCTTAAGGACTAGACAATTTCATTACATCAGTAGGTTGGCTCAAGACCCAGGTCAGATGCCATCTTCTCCAGGAAGCCAACTCTGACCACTCAAGGCCACTCTCTGTTTTTGTCTGCTACTTTTTACTGCCTTCATTTCATGCCTAAGTGGAGACTGCCTGGTCCTAGAATTTTAATGGTACATGTATTATCTCTCCAACGAGATTGTGGTCTCCCATTAGACTGTGACTTCCTTAAGAACAATGGATGCCTTTTGCCTTTCTTGGTAGCCTCAACATTTAGCACAGTCCCTGGCTCCCTAGTGCTTAATATATAATTACTGACTGACCAGGAAGCAGAAATTGCATCTGCCACATGGGGCCAACAGAGTCCCTAAGCAGCAGAGTGGACTACCAGGCTACCTGTTGGATATTTCAAACCCAGCATGTCTAAAATGGACTGTATCTGGATCATCATCATAGGTAAAATTTTATAGCACTGACTGTGCTAAGCGTTTGACAATTTTTATCTCATTTGATCCTCACAACAACTCTGGGAGATGGGTGCTGTTATTATCCCCATATGAAGAAACTGAGGCAAATTAAGTGATTTGCCCAAGGTCACACAGCTAGTAAGGGTCTAAGGCTAGATATGAGCTCAGTTCTTCCTGACTCCAGGCACTATGGCGCCCTCTGGCTGCCCCAACCCCCCAAACAACCCCCTTTCCAAACTTCCCTATTTCTGTGGGGTAGAGATGCCATTTTCCTACTCATCCAAGCTCACAACTCCAGTGTCAGACTTTACAGATCACCCTCAGTCATCCCACAGATCCAAGCAGTTGCCCAATCTTGTTTCTATCCCTTGTATCTATCTTCATTTACATTGCTAATGCCCTAGTTTAGTCCTCAGCACCTCTCTCACCAGGCGTATCAAAAATAATATCCCAATTTGTTATCCTGCTTCAAATTCCTCCCTGTTTCAATCAATCCTCCAGACAGTCACCAAAGATCTGACCATGGAGGTGGAAGTTAGATGGCTCAGTGAATAGAGCACTGGACCTGGAGTCAGGAAGACCTGAGTTCAAATCTGGCCTCAGACACTTACTAGCTGTGTGACCCTGGGCAAGTCATTTAACCCTGTGTGCCTCAATTTCCTCATCTGTAAAATGAGCAGGAGGAGGAAATGGCAAAGCACTCCAGTATCTCTGCCAAGGAAACCCCAAATGGGGTCATGAAGAGTTGGACACAACTGAAATGAACATGTTGTAATCCCCTACTCCATAAACTTCAGTGGTTCCCAATTGCCTCTAAAAACAATTATAAACTCCTCCATTTGGCATTGAAAACCTCTCACAGACTGGTTCCTACATACCCTTGCAGCCTATGACATATTATTCCCCTCCATCCACTCTAAGGACTAGCCATACTGGCCTATTTGCTGTTCCTTAAATGAGTCACTCCATCTCTCTATCCCACCTTGCCCTGGCTGTCACTCTCTCCTTACTTCAGCCTCTTTGGAATCCTTAGTTTCCTCCAAGATCCAGATGAAAGATTACCTTTCTGGTCCCTCTCTGTCTCCCCATCTCCTAATGCATTCCTGAAGATTACTTTGTATTTGGTGTTTTGCATATATCTCTATATTACAAGAAATATAATAGATTGTAAGCTTCTTGAGGGCAGAGGCTTTCAATTTTTTATTTATATCTAATGCCTAGCATAGAACCTGGCACAAAGTAAGAGCTTAATCAAAGCTTGTTGATCAATTTATTAAAAAGTGAAAAGAGTCCCCACTGGCCAAGGAGGCATGAAATCCCCAAGAGAGGGCCAAAGCACTATGCCCAAGCTAGCTCTTGAACCTAGAGCTGGCTAGACTATGGCCCTTCTCTATGAGCAGGAAAAAAGATACGTCATCCACCTTATAAGAGCCATTGTGAGAAAACCCTTCTGTAAACTGTAAGTTGTTGTGATTATTACAGTAGCTGTCAAAGCCTTTCTTGGGAGACTTCCAAGCTCCACCCCACCTTTGGTTTGCCAGGTTCCCAGTGAGGCAGGGAGCAGCAGCCTGGTACAATGGAAAGGATATTAGCCATGTGGTCGGAAGGGAGTGAGGCTCTGATCTGGCACCAACTAGCCATGTGACCATGGGTACATTCTCTGAGCCTCAGGCTCCTCATCTGGAAGATGGGAATAAAAAGATCTCAGAGCATTGTTGTGAGGACTGAATGAGGTAATATGTGCACAATACTTTGCCAACCTGAAGGTGAATAGTGAAGTACTAAAAACGTGAGACTTGAGAGCCAGGAAGACCCGAGTTCAAATCTTGCCTCAGATACTTACTAGCTTTGTGACCCTGGGCAAGTCACTTAACCTCTCAGCTGCCTCATCTGTAGAGCCACAATAGCCCCCTTATGGAGTTGTTGTGAGGACCAAATGGAAAGTGCTTTGTAAACCTCAAAGCATGCTAGCTCTGCTATAATTGACACACCTATTGTCATTACTGTTATTATTATTTCCCATGAGTCTCACAGTCTATTTTTTTGTTTTGGAGGGGGGAGGGCAGGGCATTTGGGGTTAAGTGACTTGCCCAAGGTCACACCGTTAGGTTTTTTGTGTGTGTGTTAAATGTCTGAGGTCAGATTTGAAGCCAGGTCCTCCTGACTCCAGGGCTGGTGCTTTATTCACTGCACCATCTAGCTACCACTTTCACATCTACTAAAAAAAAAAAAAGATGGAGTTGGGCTTGATGATCTTTTAAAGTCCCTGAGAGACCCTTCATCTCTAAGCACTGGTTGGAGATGGGCATATGTTGCTTAAAAATTATGTCATTGAATTTGACTTTTACTCCTGGCAATGTTCCAAAGGAATGGGAGAGATTAGTGAACGTCTTGAAAAGGAACTGGTGATCCCCAAGAACTGGCATGAAGAGCAGCATGCCAGGCTCGCCTTACTTCCTTTGTGTTCTGATTGAGTTTCCACACTGACAGATCAAGGGCAGACTACAGCATCAATTATTTAGATTTTGTCGGCTGGATGGTGCCATAGTGCACAGAGTGCTGGAATCAGGAAGACCTGAGTTAAAATCCAGCCTCAGAGATGGCGTAGCTGTGTGACCTTGGGCAAGTCACTTTACTTTTGTTTGCTTTAGTTTCCTCATCTATAAAATGGGGACAATAATAGTATTTCTCTCCCAGGGTTGGTATAGGGATCAAATGAGATAATAACTAATATTAAATGAGACAATAATTGTCATGATAATATATTATTAACATTGTGCCTCATACATAGTAACACTATTTAAATGCTAGCTATTATTGCTATTATATAACAGCAATATTATATATATCATATTATATATTAAATATATATTTAATTATAATATATATAATTATGATTGCTATTATTTTAGCAAAGCATTAGATAAAACCTCTTATGTTATTCTTTTGAAATAGATGGAAATACATGGGCTTAGTCTATACAATTAAGTGGATTTGGAATTAATGTAGGGCTGGACCCAAAGAATAGTCAATAATAGTTCAAAGTCAACTTGGAAGGAGAATTCCAGGGAAGCAAGGGCCACATGCTCTTGGACATTTAATTAACCCTTTTGTCAATGACTTGGGCCAAGCCAGAAATACCCCAGTGGATTGAAATAATACCTTGTTGTGGTCCTCATGCTTTCCCCTTAGTTAGTAAATATATAAGTGACCAGTATGAAACAAAGTAAGGTGAGTGTATAAGTTATTTGCAAAGCTGCCTCAGAAATGAACTGAGGCCACATCCTGAGACTGTGCAAAATTAGGGGAAGCCGGCCAGCTTCAGTCCCACTAACAGTCCTCAGTCTGGAAGCTCCAGATAAGCTCCGACATGTACAGTAAGACTGGTAAAATGTTATCTAAATTAAGGAAACTTAAGGTGGCACAGATAACTTTGAGATGACTCGAATGTATTAATTAACTAAACCTAAGGTGGCCTAGATAAACATTAGTCTATCTCCCACCAGAAAACCCTGTAAAAATGAGCTCCCAAATTCCCCCACCTCATGCTTCTCCATCTCCCGCCATCTGCTGGAGTGCTCTAATCTCTGATCTGAAGCCATGGAGGTGTGTGCCCCTTCTGTGCCTCCTCCTTCTCCTGTCTCCCCCCCCAGAAGTCTGATGGAGGATTCCACTGTCTGTCCCTGTCACTGTGTATCCTCATGCTGATATGTGGAAGCCCCAGGGTCACCAGCCTGGACTGATGCTACTATGATCCCTCTTAGAGGTGTGTGTACAGGGGAGGGCTGCTGCCCAGAAGTATTTGTATGGCACATGGCTTTTAGAGCTGTGCACCTGTGTCTCTGTGTGGTCCCTGAACCAAAGGGGACCAGCCCCTGTGTCACTGGGCTTTGAAGCTAAAGCAGCTGGGGGAGTGAGAGACACACAGGTCAGGGGTGAGCTGCTAGCATCCCCCCTAAGGGCAAAGCTGCTTGTTTAAGGGTAGCAGTGAGGGGCTAACCACAGAGTGAGCAGGGCAGGGAAGAAAGAAGGTACAAATGCAAAAGCCCTATATCTACAGGTGCTACATATGCTCTTGGGGGATTGGGTAGCCACCAATAAAAAATTCCACCCTTGTCTTAGTGTGTCTCAAGGGGAGGAAGAGGGCTCTCTTGACATTCTCCTAGGTAATTGATGCAACCCACAGCCAATGTCATGACGTCATCTATGCTGAGACAAGGAAGGTGGGTCCACCCCAAGCAGAAATGCTAGGCCATTGGCTGGGCCCAGCCCCCAAGTTACCCCCAATATTACCACCCCCCAATCAGTGGTCTGCCCCTGCCTGGGCTCTCCTTGGGAAATGAGGCAAAGAAGCCTGTGTCCCTACCACCCAGTCCTCATGGGAAGTCACTGCTCTCCTTGCCAAACGCCATCATATAACAGAGCTGGCATCTCTTAGCCATTCACTGCTTGTTACCATGATAGAAAGAAGATTGGGAGAGTCTGTCAACAGGCAGGCTGAATCTCCACCTTAACTCCTCCTACCCCTGCTTGATAGACAGAGACCGAGAAGAAACAAAGCACTAAGAAATCCAGTCCCCAGCCCTTGGGCAAAGCTTTTACTGTCACTGCCAGAAGGATAGTCAGGAAAGGGGGCTGTAATGAGGAGGGGGGATGAAGGATTGGAACTGCACGATGAAGCCAGACCCCTGACTGCACTTGAGATACAAACTATACTTACTGATTTACAACAAAAATCAGAGGGGAAAGCAGCAGGGTGGGTAGATACATTACATCTTACTGGCGATAGCTTGACCCGGACTTCCAGGAAAATTAGACAACTGGTATCTATATGCAGGACCCCGCACTTGGCCCACCTAAAGAACTCTGGGGACCTTATGAAGATGGTTAAGCCAAGGTCCAGGGGCTACAACCCCACATTACTGTTCCTGGGTTGGCCTCATTTGCTGAAGGTGTAATTGGCCCCAGTCTCTTTCATTCAACTTGCCAGGTCCAAAAAGCAGGCAAGAATGAATGGAGACTAACTGGGGAGTATAGACTTTGAATAAGGGTGCTCCCCTAATCAGAGTCCCACTACACAGCATTCTAGAGGTGACAGAGGCCTTCAAGGCTCTGGCTGCTCTTGTTGGAAGTACTTGACTTGAATAACATGTTTTATCCTTTGTCTGGGTCCTTAGACATTGCCCAACCCCAATTTGCTTTCACAATATACTTTTACCAGGCTGCCCATGGGATACTTGAACAGCACCACCCACAGACCATTGCTACCGGGTCCTAGAGGACTCCCTGGCACTGGAGACCATCTGCAGATAGCCCCATGTAGATGCTACTTTCCCTCAAACCCTCCCCCCATATGAAGGGAGCCCAGCACACTCTATCCAGGCACAATGTGGAGGCCCTCCAATGCAGCTGCCTCCAATTCTGGCCACTGTCATGTCCTCAGGACAATTTCACAAGTGTCCTACAGTGCTAGCCAGAATACAAAAAATATGGAACTATGTCAATCTCGAAACGTACAGAATCTGTCCTACAATATCTTGAAGAGGGAGGTTGCCCCCCATGTGGTCAGTCCAGTATAGATACTCCCTCTCAAGACGCAATCTCCAAAGTCACAGTTTTTGCACAGAGCTGAGTATGCAAAACCCAGCAGAATTAAGGGGAGGGCAATTCCCTACCACAATGGACTCCTGTATTCCTAATCTCATTAAAACCTTGCAACTGGATGAGGGAAAGACACCTTTCAGCTTCGAGTCAGCCATTGCCCCTGGACTACCCCAGCCCAATGGCACAAGACTGTGTATGACACTCCTCACAGTATCAACTGGTGATACAGATCACTAAGATACAACCTCTACATGCTCTCCAGATAAGGATATGTGCCTTCAGTGGTCAAACTTGGACTGAGGCAGCAGACTTCAACATCACCATGGTCACCTGGATAAATCAAACCCAACTAGCATCCCTGGAAGGAACATGGCGGGTGTGTGGACCCCCAATTCCCCAATGCCTCATCTGAACCCACAGATACCTTTTCTGCACTATAGTCACCATAGAAGTAGACCTCATCTTTCACAAGGATGGCTCAATGACACCCATCTGATCCCCAGAATACCTCACCCTGCCATGCAGTGGGATGTGTCCTTATAGTCCTAATGACTATTATTCAGCTTGAAACTTGGGGAACAGAAGGTGAAGAGGCCCATAAGAAGCTAAAGGACACACAGATGGTTATCACACAGCAATTGAAGGACCAAACAGAGGGCACTGCCAGAGGACTTGACAAATTGGCCAGAGGACAACACACTTTAGGAGCTACAGTGATGGGCCCCTCAGCTGGCTTTGGACTGGCCAGCTAAGGGGGTTTGCAGTTTATGAACTTCTGCTGGGCATAGACTGACCCTTCAGGAGAAATTGCCCTTATCACTGCCTGTACAAGAAGCAGAGGAAAGACTTGTAAGACCAGCCATAAGATCATCACGAACATTGAAAGCATCTCCCCAGGCCCAGTGAGCATCCTCACTGACCTTTTCTCCTGGGTCCTCCCAGAAAAATGGACAGGACTTCTGTGATGATGAGTATTGAAGTCCTTGCAGTGATTTTGTCTGGATTAGTCAATAGACATGGTAACGTGTGACCATAGTAAGTGGCTGGGAAACCAAGGGGTGGATTGTGTTGAAATTGTATCTTGTTCTGGTCCTCCTGACCACGGCCCCACCCACTTCCTTCTATTAGTATAGTAGGTATAGAAGTAGCCAGCAGAAGGCAACAATGATAGAAGAGTATAAAGCAGAACATATAAGTCACTTACAAAACGGCCTCATTAGAGGAAGCCAGCCAGCTCCCTTGCAATGGCCCAGGAAGACCAGCAAAACATTATGTAAATTAAGGACCACTAAGAGGCCACTGCTAACTTCGAGACGATGTAAATATGTTAGGGAACTAACCTGAAGGTGCCCAGATGAGAGTTAGTCCAACCCCAACACCCTAAATTACTGCCCCCCCATTCCTCTACCTGCCATGAGTCTGTGCTCCATGAGAGCTTCCAACCCGCATCTGCAATTATGTAAGTGACTCTCTGCACCGGTCTCCCTCCCCATCTCTTCTCAACACTAGCTGCCCTCTGTCTACTACCCCATTCCCTGTGCCGCTGTCCCTATGCTATCTGCTTCTACTCTCCGTGCCTTATTAAAGTCTGACTGATGCATTACTCCCCATTGGCTACAAGCATGATATTTCCCAACAAGTTTCCAAAGAATCAGGCATGTTCACCCTCACCCAATGGGGACTCGTTGGTGGCCCCCTCTTTTAGTTGGTGAACCAGGAACACCAGGATTAGGTTATTTTGTTCCACAGCTGCACATCACAGTAGAAGAACAGGGCACTGTGAATCCACTGGTTAGACAAAGGAACCTCAGCCGCACTCCCAGGCAGGGACCTCCCTCACCACATTAGATCATCTAGTTTGTGGATGGCATAAAGCTGGAAGGACTAGTTAACACTCTTAATGACAGAATCAGGACTCAGAAGGGTCTTGCCCTATGGGCTAGAACACTGGCCAAAGCAAAGGAAATGAAACATAGATCTGACATGAGGTCAGCAAATAACCTTCATGAGTACAAGTTGGGAGAAGAAGCATGATCAGAACACAGGTCATCTGAAAGACAGCCATGTGGTCTGCTAGGTCAACATAGATCTCCAGTGAATATATTACTTTCTTTATGTCCCTTCCCTGCTCAAGAGCCTTCCACAGCTCCTCATTAACCAAAAGAAAAAAGTCAATGGGATCTCTGATTACTTTAAGAAATAAGAAAGGGATAAGTCCTACTGTACCCTGCCCCAGCAGAGCACCTCTGGAGTGCTGTCTTTTCTTTTGGGGACCCTCAGAGTTTAGGGAAGACATTGACAAGATGTAAAATGTCCAGTAGAGGGCAATCAGGATAGTGAAGGGGCTTGGGATCATCGTCATATGAGGGTGGATTGAAGGAACTGGGAATTTTTAACCTGCAAAAGAGAAGTTTTAGGGGAACTATCCTCAAGTATGTGAAGGGATGAGCCATGAGATTTGTTGTTCTTGGCCCCAGAGGGCAGAAAGAGGTTTCCTAATAATCAGACATACTCCAAAATGGAATGGGCTGCCACTGGAGTTAGTATAGTTCCTCCCCTTTGCTAGAGATCTTCACCAAAGAGTCAATAGCCATTGTGTTGGAAAGACTATAGAGGTGAGTCTCATTCAGTTATTGGTTGGTCGGGACGGTCTCTGAGGACCCTTCTAAGTCTGGGAGTCCAAATATTATTCTATGAAATTTGAGTTAATAGAGTGGTATCACATTGTAAATATGGATTCCTTGCTGTTTTGGAATCAGAGCTACCTGGAAGAACTAAAAGAGACAGATCCATGATAAGACAATGAGCCGGGTGTGGATAGCAGGACAGGGACTCTGTTCTCTGATCAATTAATCAGATTTTTGCCATGGTCACAGTCATTTGAGAATCTCTGCACATAAGGTGATTATATCCATGGCTCCAACCAAGGAGAAGAAACCCAAAAGGATGTCTAAGGCTCATTGCTGCCAGGCTCTGCTGAGGAGAGGAGAGGGAAAGGGAGGCTGCTGAAGATACGTCCTGTTCACCTTTCAATCCAATGAGATAACATGTATTTCTACAGGAATGTGTTGGATACAGAGCAGAGGGGAGGTAACCTTGGAGGGGAAGGGACTTAGCAAGTGGAGGGGCTCTAGAAGGGCCTCCTGCAGAAGATGGAGCCTGTATTAAGTCTGGAATAAAACCCGAGACTCTAACGCGCATGGGGGAGGGGAAGAGAATTCCAGGCCTCAGCCAAAGTAAAGGCATGAGGTCCAAGACACTCATTTTACAGAGAGGAACACCAAGGCCCAGGTCTCAGAGAAATGACTTGTCTAAGGTCACATATTGAATCAATAACGTACAAGACTGGAATTTAGATTGCTTGATTTCCTGTGCCACATTACACTGCCTTGTTATTAATTATAGTGATGATAATAATGTTTCAATACTTTGAAAGATCTGTAACTTCACTGGGATGGGTACCCTTTCTACTTTCCCCATCTACATAGATCATTTCAAGAATGCTGTGGCTGACTGTGTCCAATCATCTGAGGAGGAGAGTCTCTGAACTTGCTCCTTGGAAAAGAGATCAGCCGGTCATTAGGCTGGCCGGTGCAGTGGGAAGAATGCTGGTTTTGGAATTTGAGGGCTTGTGTGACCTTGGACCCCTCACTTCACGTCAATAGGCTTCACTTTCCCAACCTATAAAATGATGGTTTTGCACCCATGACCTTCCTGCCAAAGCTTTAATTTAGGATGCTCTGACCCTTTCCATCGTGTGTGCCCTTGGGATTGGCTCACAGGTTGGCCACGCCCATGTTGGACTTCGCTAGCAGAGCACCTAAATTCACATTTTTGGGATGCTTTTTCCTTTCAACAGTCCCATGAAGAAAACAGGACAAATCTTCTTATTCTCCAAGGAGGCTAAGGCTCAGACTCAGCTGGTGAGTAACAGAACTGGGGCTCCAAGCCCCAGGATCTTTGTGCTCGTCCTCCAGACACAAAAAGCCCCACGTCTCTGCCACTCTTTCTTCTCACTCATCCTGGAGAAGCCTAATGTTTTCTCCCCTAGCCAGCGGCCACCCAGAGCCCATCAAGGGATGGGTGAGGGTCCTTCTGCAGCAACTTCTGGCCTATTAGGAAGCCAGGCTGAGTAGTGTTGCTGGAACCAAATCAATCCAGCCCCACTCACAATGAAACCCAAGGATGTGGAAAACAGACGCAGAAAGCTCCCAAGTGGTTCCTGAGAGCGAGAAAAGACCATAATGGAGTATCAATTGAGCTGCCCTTTGATTATTAAAAGCAGCTTTAACACACCCTACTTGCACTGATTCTTCCTCTCTCTCTCAGATACATGGACCCAGTCACCTAAGGAAAAGAAAAATGGGATGATGGCACTGTCTAATTAACTGTACTCTTCCTTGTTCACTGAGATGAGACCTAACCCAGCTCCTTCCCGAGAATACAAAAACAGCAAACCCCAATGAAGCCTAGCTGCTGCTGGTTCTTCGGTCATCCCAGCTGTACCTGGCTCTTCCTGATCCTCATTTTCCCCACCTGTAGAAGGAGATTTCAAATCCTGCCTCAGACACTTCCTAGCTGTGTGACCCTGGACAAGTCACCTCACCCTGTCTGCCTCAGTTACCTCATCTGCAAAATGAGCTGGAGAAGGAAATGGCAAAACCATTCCAGTATCTTAGCCAAGAAAACCCCAAACAGGGTCAGGAAGAGTCAGACACGACTGAAAACAACTGAGCAACAAGTCTTCAGTGAGAGGTAGGGCTGAATAATGAATGATTAGGGAAAGGGTCTCAGAATCAAGAAGACCTGTGTTTGAGTCTTACCTCTGACACATACGGGGTGTGTGACCAGCTTCTGAGCTGCCAATCTACACTGGTGAAAGAAGTTTCCTCAACTGTAGGGAGTGCCCTATACAGATGGAATTACCACAAACTCTGATACTTGGAGGACATACCTATCCCCTCCTCGAAGGCCAGGCCGCTCATGTTCCCTCCTGTCTTTGGGGCCATTTCATGGCTTACTTCTTCCTCACAAAATCTCATCATTTGGCTAACTTTATGGTGATGAATCACCATAAAGTTAGTTAAGAGATTAATTGACTTGCCCAAGGTCACACAGCTTGTAAGTGGCAGAGCTGGAACCCTTGTCCAGATTTTCCCACTATTCAATCAATGTTCATCATGGCCTTCTGCTCCCTGTCAGAAGGGACCTCAGTGAAGGAATGGAGAGCATTAACCACCTAGTGGGGAGAGGGCACCTAAGGGGTCCTTTAGTGATCTCCTACTCCTGGGCTACCCTCTCTGCCCTCCAGAGACACACATGCATGTGCACACATGTGCACACATATCTTCTTCCTCTTTTTATTCATCTTCCTCTGGCTCCCCCTGAGGGAGGCCAGCAGGGAGGAGAGAAGAGGTGGCCAGGAGGATTGCGGGGTGAGAGCAGCATGGGACAGACAGGCAGAACGCCTTCTTAATCCTCAGTCAATCTCTCTCAAAGCAACCTTCCTGGCATAGCCCACCCAGCTCCCAAGCCGCTTTGCCCACCCCCTCCCCTAAGCCTCTCCGTGCAGTGCTAAGGCGGCAGGGGGCTAATTTTATCTCTGTGCACCAGGCAGTCACTGAAGCAGAGCCAGCAGGCAGACCCAGGCATCCTGTCTCCTAATCCCCTGCTTGACCCAGTAAGCCCTGGCGCCTCCAGAACTAATTGGCATTTAATTAAACTCCAAATTAAGCACCCGGCTCAGAAACTTCACTGGAGCCTCCAAGGCCTGTCTTGGCTCCCTCCCTCCTCTCCAGGCCCTACTCACTATGGAGAAGGCCCCTGCTGGCTTGCCTCTGGCGTGATTAGTCTAATCCTCCGAGACAGGGGCTGTCTCCTCTCTTCCCTAGTGTGAACATGAGAGCTGGTCAGGGAAAAGTGGGAGACAGGGGCCCCTGAGACCTGAGGTTCTGCCCAGGGGAGGGCACAGGCTGAGGGGTGCATCATTAACGCTTGTTGACTTCCCAATTAGACTGTAAGCGCCTTGAGGACAGGGATAAACTTTTCTCTTTTTGTACCCCCAGTGCCTGGCACACAGTAGGTGTTTAATAAATGTTTACTGATTGATCGATAGTAAAAGGGGGCTAATGATCCCTGCTCAGGCTACCTCATTGGGTCTCTGTGAGGCTCTCCTTAGTAGTACTGAAAGGGTGTTGATTCAGATAAACTGAGGCCTGGGAAAGACCTTAATTTAGAACTGCCAAGGTCTCCCACTGCATCCCAGGCCATCACCAGTCATCTTGCCATATGCCCTGCCACTGGACTCTGGGGACTCTGGAGGAGAGAGAGTGAGACTGATGAGTTCTGCCTCACTTGAACCGAGTCCACTCCCAAGTCAAGATATCACCCTAATGTCATCGGGCCTCTGAGAGCGAAGGAGAAACAAACAATGAATGTCAGCAGTTCCTTCTGTCGGGCCCCCAGTTTCCCACAGAGCCCAGGGACGAGGAGAGAAAGAAGGGGCACGCTCTGAAGACAGAATGTCCGCAGCTGTGTGCCAGACATGTCACATTTTTCTCACGTCAATACTTCCAGGCGCCATGATTTCAATAGTGGAGGAGTTGCCTCTCCAATAGTAATGATGGCAGTCTATAAGACACCAGCTTGAAGTCTGCCAAGCAGAATTCATTTGAGGCTCACAACTTTGTTAAGGAGAATTGGGGTCCAAGCACAAGCACCCAAGCACCCCATCACTGTTATTGTCCCCATTTTACAGATAAGAAAATGGAGGAGGCCCAGAAGGGCTAAGTGACTTGTCCAGAATCATATAACTTAGTGACTGAGGCAGGATGTGAACCCAGATCCCCCTAGCTGCAAGTCCCTTAGCAAGCAGTCCACAGGAGCTACTGTGGACAAAAAAACTCATTCTGAGGCCAAGTGGGGCTAGGTTATGAAGGGCTCTGGATGCAAAGCAAAGGATTTGAACCTATGAAATAGAGAAAAATACTAAAAGGCTTTTAGTCCTGTGCAGCCCCACTCACTTCATCACTGGTGGGGGCAGAGAATGCTACAAACCACAGGGCTTTTACAAACATTCATTCAACTGCTGGCACTATATATGTCGTAGAGGCACAGATGGGGGCAGCTAGGTGGTGCCATAGTGCATAGAGTTCAAGAAGTCCTGAATTCAAATCCAGCTTCAGACACTTCCTAGCTGTGTGACCCTGGGCAAGTCATTTCACCTGGTTTGCCTCGGTTTCCTCATCTGTAAAATGAGCTGGAGAAGGAAATAGCAAAGCACTCCAGTATTTCTGCCAAGAAAACCCCCAAATGGGGTCACAAAGAGTGGGACGTGACGAAAATGACTGAACAAAAAGAGACAGCAGATACAGCAATGCCCACATCCTGCTTCTGACACTTCCTAGCTAAGTGACCCTGAGCAGACTGTGCCACCTCTACACCATCTGAACAACTCTCTAGGACTTCTCTTGTAAGTCATGGATTGCTTGTGAGATCCATCAGTGGAGAAATCCCAGAACCAAGGGAGATCATTCTCCTGCGACCAAAGGGTTGGAGAATCTGAACCAGCCTGACATTCTCACTGCAGACGAAACCATAAGGCAAGGCATTTGTAGCTAAACAGCTTTTCCTGAGAGAGGCCAAAAGGAGCTGGCAGAGATGGCTTCATCCTGTGCCCAAAGCTAACAAGCAATGTCATTTCATGGAATACAACACCTTGCCTTTTAGTGCACAAAGTGAGCCTAAAAGCTAGGTGGTGCAGTGAACAGAATGCTGGGAGTCCAGATCCAACCTGAGGCACTGACTAGCTGTGTGACCCTGGATAAGTCACTTCATCTGTTTGCCTCAGTTTCCTCGCCTGTAAAATGGGAATAGTAACAACACCTGCCTCCCAGGGTTGTTGTAAGAACCAAATGAGAAGCACAGTGCCTGGCACACACTCAGCATTATACCAATGCTGCTGTGCAGTTGTTCCAGTAACATCAGACTCTTTGTGGCCCCATTTGGGGCTTTTGGGGCACAGATACTGGAGTGGTTTGTCATATTATTAACCATACTCACCAATATCTGTTGCATAGGATAAAGAGAAATTCTATAAACAATGTGGCAAGATCCTCAAAATAAGGCAATATATCCAATGACTCCATAACAATAATAATTAATAATAATAATAATAATGACCAGTATTTACATAGTGCTTCAAGGTTTGCAAAGCGCTTTACATATGATCTCTCATTTATGTTCCCAACAGCTTTGGCAGGGCAGGTACTATTATTCCCTTCATCGTGAAGGTGGGTATAAGGGAGAACATTGAAAAATGCTGGAAGATATGGATCCAGATCAAGAAATGAAAAAGGCCAATGGACTTATTGGAAGGCTGCCTTCTATGCATCTCACTTCAGGAGGAGAATTTGTTGGAGCTGGATGTGGTGAGTACTGAATGACATTCTCAAAAACGAAACTAGCTGCTGCTTTACAGACAGGAAATGACTAGTTATTGATGTGTGAATCATTTCAGAATCAGCTGTCATGCGTGTGTAGTCAGACTACTGACTAATTATTAGAGCAAAGGTTAAAATCAGCACAAAGCTTTTCTTCAAAATGATGGAGAAGGGAGAAAGATATGGTACATCATTACAACGCTGACAACCTGACCTACCTGACATAAAAAACGGGAGTTAGATAAAGGAAAAGACATAGACTGATTATCAACACATCCCACAAAAGTTTAATGAATATAATGCAATAAGGATGCTAAGAGATCCCAGAAACCTCTTCAGCCAGCAGACACTGAATCTCTTCATCAAGCAGAGAAACAGAGCAGCCAAAGCAACAACGGTTTAGAAAATCAACTCATTTGCAAAATATTACAGAGGAAGGTGATGGAAAATTAAACAGCACCAATTCATAAAACAGGGAAGAGTGGTGAAGGGAGAATAAGTATGAAAAAAAAGCTTGGCATGAGACCCAACTTAGCCAGATCATCCCAAGAACATTTATAGATGAAACTGGGAGGAGAACAATCAACAGATGAAAAAAAAATGGAATGGGTCTGCCAACATTTCTTCAGAAATCTATTTTCATCATCGTTGACAGTGGAACCACCACATTTGGAATCTAACACCTCAGTCCCTGATGTGTTGAATGAGGAAGTAGAATTGGCACTTGAGAAAATGAAGTCAGGAAGACCAGCTGGACCAGACCAAGTATACACAGAAGAAATTCATGCTGGAGAAGACCCAATTTTGAAAGCATGGCGGGATTAATTTTTAAGATAAATGAAAGAGAAGAAGACACCAAACAATTAGGGGAAAAATCCACAGATGGAATTCTTTTTTAAGAAGGCATTTGAGAGGACATCTGTAACTACCAACACATATGCCTACTTTCTAATTTCTGTAACATTTTTAGGAGAATGTTCTACACATACATCGAGGGAATCTTTGTTTAAAATATGAGAAGGAAACAGGCATACTTTTACAAACTATTTTCTACATCAGATCCCTTCTTTACAGTCACATAATTGACAAGCTGCCCTGATATTTGTTGTTGATTGACACGGGAAAGCAAATAAAAGGCCTTTAGAACTCAAGGTATCTCCAGTGCATAAGATCATACAAGATTCCTTGATAGAGAAATGCAATCACTTTTGAAGATTCAGACCCTCTGATTGTCATTATTATTGAAGTAATAAAACAGGGAGAGACAAAGGAACATCAATGATGTTTGCCACTGTAATAGAGAATGTCCTGTACAGAATCAATAGATTAATCAATTGGCATTTATTAAGTACCAACTATGTGTCAAATGGAAGAGATTTTCTATAGATGATCATGGGCAGTGAGGCGGACCATTAGATAGAGTGATGGGCCTGGAGTCAGTGCTAAGACCTGAGTCCAAATCTGGCCTCAGATACTTCCTAGCTATGTGACTGTGGGCAAGTCACTTAATCCTGTTTGCTTCAAGTTTCCTTATCTGTAAAATGAGCTGGAGGAGGAAATGCCAAACCATTCCAGTATCTTTGCCAAGAAAACCCAAAACTGGGTCACAAAGGGTTGAAAAAGACTAAAATGACTGAACAACAACAAATAGGTGATCACAGAATTTGAAGGGACTAGAACTAGTATACTTCACTTTACAGGTGAGGAAACTGAGGCACAGAGGGGTTAATGAGATGCCCAGGGTGATACAGCAGTAAGTGTTCTCTGTATGTGACTATTTGTCTATGACATCCTGCTGATGTCATGCACCAAGGCTGGGAAGAGGGCAGGGCTTCCTCCAATGAAATCTATGGCCATCCAAAGTAGAATGGTATAGCAATTCAGGCAGGTAGAGCGTCGAATCTGGAGTCAGGCTAGGGTGCAAATCCTAGTCAAATCCTGGCCCGCTACTCAAGAGACCAAGATGACTTCTAAGGCCCCTAAGCCTAAGATCCTGTGAACAGAGTAGGAAAAAAAATAATGTTTGTCTGTCCAGATCAGGAGTTGGCAAACAATGGCCTGAAGGCCAAATCTAGTCAACCACCTATTTTTTCTATGGCCAGCGAGCTAAAGGATGCTTTTTAAAAATAAAATAAAACTTTATTTAAAAATGTAAAAAGCATTTTCAGCTCACAGCCCCACAAAGACACATGGTAAAGCTATAGTTTGCTGACCCCTGGTTTAGACCATATCATTTTTGTTGTTGTTCAGTCATTTCAGTCATGACTGACTCTTTGTGACCCCCATTCTGGAGTTTTCTTGCAGAGATATTAGAGTGGTTTGCCATTTCTTCTCCAGCTTATTTTACAGAAGAGGAAACTGAGGCAAACAGGGTGAAGATGGATAAAAAGTTCATTGATGCATGTATCCTGGACTAGTGCTGAGGATGCACATGATCTGGGACCAGGACCGAACAAAACTAGCATTTATTAAATGCCCACTTTAGAGTGGCATGTCAGCAGTTATTGCTATAGTCTGCATTTATGGAATGCTTTAAGGCTTCCAAAATTTTGCACAGATGTTACCAAATTTGATCCTTGCAACAACCCTGGGAGGTAGCTGCTATTAACATTCCCCTTTTACAAGGACAAAAACCCGAGGCAGACAGAGGTTAAGTGATTTGCCCAGGGTCACACAGTTACTAAGAGTCTAAGGCAGGCTTTGAATTAAGAAGACTCAACTCCAAGTCAGATACTGCCCCACCCAACTGCAATAGATAAAGAGTCTGCCTAGGATTATAAAAGTTAGAAGCAGCATGGGAAACCATGTCTCTCTCCTTCAAATTCAATACCCTTTGTCCCACATCAGGCTGCATCTAATACATAAAATCTACTTGTTCAAATCCCATCTGTCTCTCTTATCTGTCTCTCTTTTCTCTTCTCTCCTTTCCTCTCCTCTTCTCTCTCCTCTGCTTTCTCTTCTCTCCTTCCTCCCTCTTTCCACCCCTCCTCCCCTTTCTCTCCTCCCCCCTCCCACCCTCTCTCCCAAATTCCTACAATAGCACTCACTGTCAATCTCCCTGATTTGGTTCTTAGTATATACTATGTTGTATATGTTGTACTGTTATTTAGGGTCACATCTTAGTCCTCATAACTGGATGGTAAGCTCCTTAAGGGCAGCTCCTGAACCTTCTACCCCTTCTCTTTGATCCCCTTTAGTCCTTGGACAAGGCCATGCACTCAAGGAATACTCAGATCCTGTGGGTGTATGGGGTGTTCAGGGAGGACCAGCACCTCTGGTGTGAGGGCTTGCCAAGAACTTTTCAGGGTTGCTCTGGTCTTTGGTGTCTACCTGGCACTTATCTCTCACCCGTAACTCCAAGAAACTGTAGCATGTGCAGCAGCCACATCTTGGTCAACTATCTCTGCAGATGGGCTAAACCAGATTAAGGATAACTAACAAGCCTCTTAGGAGATGTCAATTCCAAGCATTCGAAGACTTCCCCTGGAGGAATGGGCAGATGAGAACTTGTTCCAACAGCCATGAAGAAGCGGAAGCTTGGTTAGACCTCAAAAATGCCAAGATCGTAAACTGTATCCTGGACATCCTGACTCCTGACTTCCATGACTCAGGAAGAGAGAGTGAGGCTTGAGACCTTGAGAGACTCTACCTCACTTAAATGCAATTCTCACACAAGCCAAGACATCGGCTGTGATGGCATTGGTCCTCTTTGAAAACAAAGAACCACCAACAACAATATTCTATCCCCCTGTACCTTACAAAGCAGCAGCCATCATCAGCCAGACAGATCACCAACCTGCTCTATCCTAAGCCTTGGCCACACTCATAACTGAGTCAGAGTTAGCATCAGATAGGCTCAAAGGCTGATTAGTGGGATTAACTTCATTAGAAGCTGTGGGGGCGGGGTGGGGAGCAGAGCAGCTGTGCCCGGGCCACAGGATCGGGTGGACATTTGAGGCTCTGTGGAGAGACAGGCCATTTGTAAAAACCATGGGAACAGGCTTCCACGTGTGCTATTAACTGCCTCAGAAACAGTAGGCGTGGCCACTTTCCTCTCTCTCTCTTTTAGTTTTAATTGATTAAACCCAGGCATCCTCGAGTGCTTGGGAAATGATGGCCCCGTGCCAGTTTTGAAGCTACTATCAAGAGCCAAAGGGATTCTAGTTACTAAAATGACCAGGAAAGCTTAATGTTTCCAAGAAAAAAGCCTTCCACCCCCCCATTGCAGCAATTGTTTAAGGCACTCAGTGGCGGACCCCAGCCAGGGCAAAAATCACAGCCCGTTCAGTTTTCTCTTCCAGCCTGTTCCTATGGCTACCATCAGACAAATCCTGAGAAAATAGATGACAAACATGCTGTCATTCTCAAAAGGGAAACCGAGGCAGCTGGCAAGAAGAAGCATGTCTCACTCCATATGGGGAGAGACAGGCAGAAGAAAGAATACATACTCCCAGTTCTTTCAGCTTCTATGAGATACAAAGGAAAGACTGCTGAACTCAGAATTCTATGCCCTGAGTTCAAATCTTGGCTCTGCTACTTAACTACCCATATGACCTAGGGCAAGACACAGAATCTCTCTGGGCCTCAGTTTCCTCATCTGTAATAGAGAGGAAGGAGTGGACCAGATGCTCCTTAAGGTCCGTCCCAGCTCAGAAAGCCTCTTCTGATTCATCCCTGACTTGTTCTATATTAGTTTTCTCTTCGCCATCTTCCGTTCTAAAGCCTCTCTCTTTCCATTCCATGTTCACAACCCTCAAGTATTGGTCACCAGCTCTGACGTGACTCCATTCCTGATGGCTTTTGGTGATCAATGCTCCCTTTTCTAGATATTCACTAACCAACCTGATAATAATTTGCTTGGTGTTGAAGTTAAGCTTATAAGCACATAGTCTGTAGATCATATATTCTCCCCTCCACTTTTTAACAATCGGATATGCCTTTCTCTGATCCTTTCAGTAATTCTCCCAATCTCAATCTTTCAAGGAGAACTGACAGTGGTTCATCAGTCATATCTGCCAATTTTCTCCAGTCCCCTAGGTTCATCTAGGTCTGTAGACTTGAACTCATCACAGGCAGCTAGTGTGCCAAGTTCAGTATTCTTTCCCTGGCATGACATAGAAGCCCCACTCAGCACAGTGCTTGGCTTCTAGTAGGTGATTAATAAATGCTTAACTGACTGATTGATTCTACTTCCATATCCCCATATGGAACAAGGCATACCTCTTCCTGCCAGCTGCCTTGGTTTCCCTATTGGGTAGCAACTGCTGGCCAGACCTCACACTTGCCCATCTATTTGGGGGGGAGGTGTCTGATGAGAGCCATAGGAACAGACTAGAAGAGAAAACAGAATGGGCTGTGGATAAGATATGTTGAGGACTGCCAATAAGCACTTTAAACGATTGCTCTCCTTGGGGTGGGAGGCGTTTTTCTTGGAAGCATTAAGCTTTCCTGGTCATCTCAATAATGACAATCTCTTTCTATCCAGAATCTCTCTTACTATCTTCCTGCTTATCTTGAGCATTCATTCCCAATGAACAAGTCTGCTCTGCTCTTTCCAGTACAAGACAGGGAAAACAGAAGCAGAAGAAAAGCCGAACAGTCTCACCTCCTCTTCAAATTATTTTCTGCCATAAGCAGCAGTAATGCTTTGATTTCTCTTCCTCCCAGCATAGTTTTTTTTAAAAAGTACCTTTTAAAAAATCATCTTTAGCAATCTCCACTGGCCTCAGTTCATTCTAAGTTTATTATTTCAATCAATTAACATAATCAAGTGCCTACTACATGCCAAGTGCAGTCCTTTCCCTACTCAATGCCATGTATTTCTGGGCCATGGCATAAAATATAGAAATTTAAAAATCAAAACACCAAACCTCCAAGTCAGGGATGGAGTGCCCCTGAAGGTACTTTGTATATTCTAGGCTGTGGCCTAGATTTCTTCATTGGTGGAGATCAATGCCTTGTGCCTACATGAAGGGCAGGGCAAAGTTGGGGAGAGAAGGGAAGAAAGGAGATCTCTGTGCTCTTCAATCTCTTCAGCTGTTCTGGGCTCTGAAGTTACTTTGGAAGCTTTTGGCTTCCAGCTTCAAGAGGGAAGATGGAAGATGCCAACCCCATTTGAGGTTGCCGAAGAAAAAGACTTTGGGAAGAAGCCGACGTGAGAGGAGCTGGCCGTCTCTGTCATGTACCTGGCCCCAGCTTCCTCTATCAGAGATTTCAGGGAACTTTGCCTTGGGTGAGATCTGGGAATCTCTCTCGGTTGAACTGAGTTTCCTCACTCCCAATGGAAGAACTCCTTCACTCTGTATTGACTGGTACATATTCTCCCATAGCCACTTTCTCTGACTCCTGTTTTGCCACCAAATTGAATAAAGGGATTTCCTGACTAAGTGTTACATGTGTTCTTTGAGGAACTGATATTCAGTGGGAAAGGGGTCAAACTTTACATATAAAGCTTGGGGTCCTGCTTCCCCCATTAATAAAACAATGATCAGAAGTTAGATTAGATCTGATCACATCACCTAGATGAATAATATTTAAGGGAGTAGATGTGTATAATTCTGGTCCAGTACTTCCTCTCTCTGAGGAGAACAGAGTAGCCAAACCATCTGGGGTCAACTCTCTGGCCTGGGAGGAATTAAAGTCTCCCATGGAAAAGGGCTGGGGAGAAGAGGCTAGAGATATTGATATATTGTAATCAAAATTATCTGTTTTGCCTTTCATAATGTTCTCTGTCTCTTGTTTGGTCATAAATCCTCCTACTCTCCATAAATCTGGCAGGTAAACTATTTCTTGCTCTCCTAATTTGATCATAGTATCAGCCTTTATATCAAACCACGTACCCATTTGGAATTTATTCCAGTATACATGTAAGATGTTGGCCTACGCCTAATTGCTGCCATACTATTTTCTAGGTTTCCCAGCAGTTTTGTCAAATAGTGAGTTTTTAAGCAACACAAGTTTTCAAGCAACACAAAGACACTCATGGGGGACAGCCCTTACCAAATAGATACTCATGGGGGACAGCCCTTATCAAATAGATACATGTATACATATATATGTTTATGTATATGACTATATATACATATGAGGCAGCTAGGTAGTGCAGTGGATAGAGTGTAGGGCCTGGAGTCAGGAAGACCTGAGTTCAAATCTTACCTCAGACCCTAGCTATGTTACCCTGGGTAAGCCACTTGATTCTGTTTGCCTCAGTTTCTTCATCTGTAAAATGAGCTGGAGAAGGAAATGACAAATGACAGCTACTCGAGTATTTTTGCCCAGGAAATCTCAAATGGGGTCATGAAGAGTTGGACACAATTGGAATAACCGAACAGTAACAAGCTATATACATATGCCTATTTTATATAAAAGAAAGTAGTTTCAATGAAGAAAGGAAAATAGCAGTAGAGATGCTGAGAATTTCACAGAAGACAAAATCCCAAAATAGCAGCCCACTATGAAACCTCCAGTGCAAGGAGGCAAATTTGCCATCATAAGCTTCACAGAGACTGGGTAGGATAGAACCCGCACTTGGAATATAGCTCTGGAAGCTAGGGATCCTTTAAAGGAACAGGGGATGTAAAAGTGGGGCTGGTAAAATTCAGAGTGCTGCACATATGATGAGACCTCAGAACCAGAGAGGCAAGCATAGTGGAAAGCATTGGGTAAGGATCAACACAGGTAGAAACACAAGTAGTGTTGCCATTGGAATATACTAAGAACAGCTCATACTGGCTTGCAAGAGTCTATTGTTAAATGCTCAGTGTGAGCATTTACATCTCAGGAAATTGGCAAATACTACAAATTAGGGTTTGATTTACTACTTTTCTGATTGTCTAGACTTAAGAAAATGATGGGAGAAATGTTAATAATGTAGATTAAACTTTAAAAGCATATTATGCATATTTTAAAAGAGTTGGTTGTTAAACATTTAACCACTCACCCCTGACTATAGATCTCTTGGACAAAAAGAGGAAAGAGATGATGCATTCAGGAAACAGTTCACAAGTCCAACTCTGACATATGGAACATAAGCATGATAGAGTAATTATGGAAGATTTTAATTATCCACACAAAGGCAAAACAGCTGATAATTTTTTTTTTTTGCTTTTTGGAGGGCACATGGGGTTAAGTGACTTGCTCAAAGTCACACAGCTAGTAATTGTGTCAAGTGTCTGAGGTTGGATTTGAACTCAGGACAGCTAATAATTTCTTAATGATAACTTGTGCCTTCACAAAGTAGAAAAATAACAAGGGAAAATTATGTGCTGCACTTGATTCTGACCAAGAAGGAAAGTGTGGCTGCTGAAGTAGAAATGATATGAATTTTGTGTGGAAATGACCACTCTGTATCACAGAATTTTTGATAGAGGAGAAAACAGCTGGTAATAATCTAACATGCATCCTAGGTTTTGGAAGAACAGATTTCAAAGGGATCAAAGAAAGGAGAAGTTGGATCCTGTGGCCTGAAGCCTCAAGGGGAAGTCAGCTCAGGGTGGAGGGCCTCAAGAATTAAACTCTGAAGGCACCATGAGAAGTGAATCTGATGAGGATGAAAAGTGTGAATTGTTTAAAGAGACTGATGTAGATGCATATGGAACTCACCAACCACCTTAGATGTTATGAAGACCTGTATGGAAGATGGAAGCAAGGGCAGGGAATGGAAGAGAATGCAAAATAGGGGCACAATCCAGGTAAGAAGATTAAAGAAGACCCTGTCCTGGGCGTGGGAAGCCTGGGACAGACTGGCCACCTGCTCTTTGTACCAGCCTCACTTGAGAGAAAACACAGAGGTGAAGAAGTTTATAGCATGACCAGGAGGCAGACTTGGAGGCATCCAACTTACGGTGGGGTTTGGTGTGTTCCCACACTCCGACACATTGGAGACACAAGTATGCTTCTGAGTGCACCAGAAACAGGGCCATCGGGTGGATAGACAGCTGGTGCATCTGAAAAACACATCAAAGGCAGGGCTCTTTAACATACGGTGCTCCCCCAAATGCCTTCCCAACACAAACCTTCCATTTCTGCTCGCCCAGTCTCCTTCACCATCTGTTGGACATGACATGTCTGTACCTACTTCAGGGCCTTTGCTTGGGCTGTGCTCCTCACCTGGAATCCCATTACTCTTTAATAATTCAAATCTACTCAGTCTTCATGACCCAGGTCAGTTGCCACTTTTGAGAAAAAGGCCTTCCCTGATCACCCCAACTCACAGTGAGCTCTCCCTTCCTCTCAGCTCCTATAGGATGGGAAAGACCTTTCCTGCCAGAATTACTTACTAGGCACTTAGCATTTTTTATCTGACATTCAATCCCATTCAGTTTCATCTAATAAGCCCCCATTGTACTAAGCTTTGGGGATACAAAGACAAAACCCTGAAACAGGACCTGCCCTCAATGAGTTTATATTTTACTGGTCCTACTGGTTATCTTTTCATGTGTTTATGCCCTGTTATTCCAACTAGACTGAGCTCTTGTCTTACATAACCTTTACATAACAGGAGCTGGCATGGAATTAGGTTCATGTAGATGCTCAAAAAATAGACAGGATCCTAGAATGCTGGAACTGGAAGATTCCATAGACCAGAGGATGTTGGAATCTATACAAATGAATGATTCTTGGTGGGCTGATTGAATGAATATAGAACGATGCAGCTTGGAGGAGGAAACTTGGAACACAGACTATTAGGATACAGGACACATCAGGGATGGGAGGGACCTTAGAAAACAGAAGGCTAGAAGGAGAAGAGGAGTTAGAACACAGGGCATTAGAGGTAAAGAGGTCTTACAGCATAAAACATCAGAGGGTGAAGAGTATTTCAAACACAGAGCATTTGAGTGTGAAGGAGACTTCCGAAACAGAAGGGTCCTTAAAGATCAGTCATCTGGGCCTATTTCCTTATTTTACAGATATGTAAATTAAGGCTCAGAGGAGGAAATTGAGTTGACCAAGGTTACAGAAGTAGTAAGTAACACAGCTGGCATTTGAACACAGGCCCTGTGATTCCATATTCAATGTTCTTTCCATTGCATTATCAGTGGTGCTGAATTCTCTGAAGGGGTCTGACAGAACAGCTGTCATACATGTTGGGACTGTTGGAAGAACCAGGCTCAAACATTGGAGGCCGAGAGCCCAAAGGACTGAGATTGCCCAATCTGGTCTGAATCACCTCTCTATCCTCAAGCCACACACAACCTGCTGACCATGGCACAGTAGGGGCCATAGGTTCCTGGGGAACTTTTCTGAGCACAAAACCAAAGTTGCTTTGGAAGAGAGAAAGCACTATGGTATAGTGGGAAAAGCAATGAATTTGGAATGGGATAACCTCGGTTTGAATCTCAGTTTTGCCCCTGACCACGTATTACCTAGGACAAGTAATTTCAACCTGAGTTTTCTCAAAGTGAAAAGGTCGGATGATAAGGCATTGAAGGTCCAACTCAGAAATCCTATGGCATTCTTTTCTAACAAGTCAGGGAGAGAAAAAAGAAGTTTAGTCCCTGGGAAACTCTAAAACTCAGTGAGTACCACACCACGCCCTCCAGCCCTTGTCTGGCTGGGGCTTTGAAGGCAATGGCCTTCAAGGAGCTTACATCCTATTGGTATTGCTGGTCTGTCTTTTTATGTGCTCATACCTGTCTTCTCCAACTAGACCAGAGGTTCTCAACCCTTTTTTGTGAGTCATGGGCCCCTTGGGAAAACCTGGTGGAGCTTAGGGACCCTTTCCCAGAATACTATTTTTAAATGCATAAAGTAAGTGCATAGGGTTAACATGGAAATAAGTTATATTGAAATATAGTTATCAAACTTAAAAAAAAGTTCAGAGACCCCAGGCTAAGAACCCCAGCCCTATACTGGGAGCTCTGTGATGGTAGGGTTCACTTCTTGTGCCTTTCTGGGCTCTAGCCCAGGAGGACTCAAAAATCCTAAGAATCTTTGAATGTTACAATCTTTCCTAGGCTCCTTGGGCTCTGTTCTCTTGACCCTCAGAGGACAATCTCTCACACTCCTTGCTGGAAATTTCCACTGAAAGCCTCAATTTTCCCATCCAGTCTCACAGTAATAACAGGCTTTGAAAACCCACTAATCTGCCTCATTTTGGACAGCTAGGCAGCCAGAGACCCAGAGTGAGAACCTGCATACAATCAGAGACCTGGGGATCAAAGGAATCCCAGGAGAGCCAGAAGGGATCGTTCTACAGATGAGGACACTGGGGCCAGAGACAGGAAGGCATTTGCTCAAGGTCTCACAGCGAGTAAGTGACAGGGCTGGGATTCAAACCCAAGTCTTCTCACTGAGCACTAAATTCTTCCTCTAAATGCAGATTTCTAAGCCTCCTGGGGAGGCTACCAAACCCCATCCTGGAGCAAGGACTGGGTCTTTTTGCTTTACCCCCAGTATTTAGCTCAGTGCCTGGCATACAGTAAGCACTTAATAAATGATTTGATTGCTGATGTCAGGTCAGAGGTCAAGCTATAGGATTGCCTTTTAACCTATATTTGGAGAGGCCAGATATAATCAGGAGCAGCGAGGGCCTCTGAACCCCAAACTAGCTTAGGAATTTAGAGGGGGGAACCACTTCACCTCTTCCCAAGACCTCAATGCTACTTTAACAGAAAAAAAGAAAAGCAAGGCTAGTTTGGGGAGGCTGGGCTGAAATGCCAGGGGGCTCAAGAAGTTTCTCACAGACCAACATCCTTTGTGGTTTAGGACTCGAGGGAACAAGTTCCCAGATGGGCCTCCTGCAAAGCCAAAATCTCATCTACTTTTTATGTTAGGGAAGCATGGTACCTGGCAGCTTTAGACAACCCCTAGGCCTTGGGGCCTCTCCTGCCTTATTAATTGGAAACTTCCCCCATATACAAGGCACCCAGCTGCAGAGGGGATGTTGATTAGGTCCTGAGCTACTACTTAATTTCCATTTTGGAAAATGACCAGGTAAGAACAAGCTAAAAGAGGAATGGTTGAAAGATCTGGGAATGTCAGGCCTAGAAATAATAACAGCATTTATACAGTGCTCTGTTTGTAAGTATTTCTCTATATTGTCTCATTTGATCCTCACAATAATTCTATGAAGTAAGTGCTAATATTATCATCCCCTTTTTACAGATGAGGAAACTGAGGCTGTGAGAAGTTTAAATGATTTATCCAGGGTCATACAGCTAATAAATATATGGGGCAGGATTTGAACTCTAAGGCCTATAACTCTAGCCACTGTGTCCCTCGATGCCTAGAAAAAAGACTTGCTTGACTATTCTTATTTCTTATAAGGCTAGGTGGTACAGGCGGGTAGAGTGCCAGGACTAGAGTCAGGAAGACTCATCTTCCTGAATTCAAATATAGCTTCAGACACTTACTAGCTGTGTGACCCTGGGAAAGTGACTTAACCCTATGTCACTTAACCCTATTTCCAAATCTATAAGATGAGCTGGAAAAGAAAAGCTACTCTAGTATCTTTGCCAAGAAAATGCCAAACGGAGCCGCAAAGAATCAGACACGATTGAAACAACTGAACAAGGTAGCACAGGGCCTAGAGAGCTGGTCCTGGAGTCAGGAAGACCCAAGTTCAAATCCTGTATCAGATACTTACTGCGTGGCCCTACGCAAATCATTTAACTTTTCTCTATCTCAGTTTCCTCATTTGTACAATGAGGCAGTTGGACTCAGGGGTCCCTCCTAGTTCTAAATCTATGATCTGGCAGGAAGGTGAGGGAGGGGAGAAGAAGACAGCATGATAGTAATGCCCTCCTTCCCCACAAAGAAGAAGAAGGAGATGAAGAAAGAGAAGGCTGAGGAGAAGAAGAAGAAGGAGAAGGAGGAGGAAGAAGGAAGGGGAAGAGGAGGGAGGAGGAGGAGGGAAAGGAGGAGAAAGAAAGAAAGAAAGAAAGAAAGAAAGAAAGAAAGAAAGAAAGAAAGAAAGAAAGAAAGAAAGAAAGAAAGAAAGAAAGAGAGAAAGAAGGAAAGAAGGAAAGAAAGAAAGAAAAAAAGAAGGAAAGAAAGAAAGGAAGAAAGAAAGAAAGAAAGAAAGAAAGAAAGAAAGAAAGAAAGAAAGAAAGAAAGAAAGAAAGAAAGAAAGAAAGAAAGAAAAGATGACCAAATACAACAGGAGGGAGCAGGAGAGAGTTAGGAAGGGGACACAGACAAGCAGGGCTATTTTGTTACATTTGAATGAGGTTAATATACACTTAAAAACTATATGTAACAAGTTCACAGTTTCATCCAATCCTCCATTCTCTCTGTATACTGAAGTGTTCCTATTTGGTAGGTTTATAATAAAAAGGGAAATTTATAGAAATTAAAGAATTTCATTTAAAGAAAAGTTAATTGAAATAAAAAAAATAATTTAAATAAAATAATTAAGAAAACTTAAAGAAAATGTAATAAAAAATTTAAAGGAAAAGGAAATTTAAAGAAAAGAGAAGAGAAGACAGGGGAGGTGTGAATACTGTCTTTTAATACTTGAAGAGGTATAATGTGGACAAAGACAGAGACATGTGTTTTGTGGATCTCCAGGGGGAAGTAGTTATAGCAGAAAATGATTCTGAAGTGTGGAAAGAGAGCAGCTTCTGGAGGCTGGGGGCCTGAGTTCAAAACCCAAATCTGACCATTACTCACCTGTGTGGCCTCCATGGGCCAAAGTATTATTATCAATAGAACGAAGGCACAGGCTTAGATGACTTCTACTCTCCCTTCCGGTTCTCGTTCCCTTATGATACTAGGCTTTTTCTAACAGTTCGACATGGCCAATAATGGGACAGACTACCTTGGGAAACGTAAAGCTTAGAGACTCCCCTAGACTGTTCAGAGTAGGAAGGGGCCTATGAGATTATATAGTGTAACCCTTTCATTTTATAGAGGGGGAAACTGAGAGACAGAGAGGACAGGACACTTACTTAAAGTCACCCAGCTAGAGAGAAGCAGATTTGGGACAGGGGCTGCCATGCCCAGATTTCTAACCCAACACCATTGCTGGAGGCATTTAAATGAAATTGACAACAACTTTTCAGGAAGGCTGATTTCCCTTCAGAGTCCACAATTCTGACTCTATGATTTTCTCCAGGGCCAAAACTGAGCTCATCCTAGTATCTGATCATAAAATTCTACTAATTCAACAAATATTTAGTTAAGTCCCTGCTATAATGCAGGCACGCATGCATACAGCAGACTCTGTGCCCAGTGCTGCAGCTACAAAGTTAACAAATAAACAGTTTTTGTCCTCAGGGAGCTTATATTCTGCTTGGAATATGAGTGTGATTTACTGTAGAAATAGATAAGTAAATATAGGATAAAAGCAAAGTCACTTAGATCTCCTGGGTCAATCACAGCCCTAAACTAAAGATGATCTACTCCAATGCTTTAAGTTTACAAATGAAGAGACTGGGTATCACAGTGGATTGAGTACTGGGCCTACAGTCAAGAAGATCTGAGTTCAAATCTGGTCTTCGACTAGTTCTGTGACCTTGGGCAAGTCACTTAACCTCTGTTTGCCTCAGTTTTTTCAACTGTGAAATGGGGATAATAATAGCACCTACCTCTCAAAGTTGTCATGAAGATAAAATTTGATTATATTTGTAAAGTGCTTAGTACATTTCCTTGTATGTAGGAGGCACTATATAAATGTTAGCTATTAATGTTATTAATTATTATCCACTTAATGCTAACAGCGTTCAAACAAGTTGTAAAAAGTTCCTTTAACAAGTTCAATATTAACACTAATCACTGATTATTGGGTTGGGTCCTTTTTACCCTTAGCCCCATTCCCCCAACCAGAAGGTCACCATGGTGAGGGGGGTCACTCACGCTGTATGAGGGTAGATATGTCCTGTGCGGGTGCAGTCATAGATGGTGAAATTGGCCCAGACGATGTTTCTGCCATTGACCTGCACAGCTGTCTGGACAGTCACGTGATCTAGAATGGCGTGGGAAAAGAGAAAGAGAAGGATATTTGTAAAGAATGAGAAGGATTTGATTCTTGTTTATTCCCCTTCTTGGGGATGGGAGTATGCCTCAGTCTCCCCCAGGAACAGCCCCCTAAGCGTAGGCATGAAGCATCTCTATGGCTCCAAAATCTCTCTCCCATCACCTGAAATTCCACTATTGAAGCTTCAGTCGCAATAATAATAGCTCCCATTTTTTCAATCAACTAGCATTTATGAAGCCCCTACTATGTGCCAGACACTGCTAAAAAGAAGGGGATGTAAGGAAAGGTAAAAACAGTCCCTGCCCTTAAGGAGCTCACAATCTAATGAAGGAGATAACATGTATGTACCCAGTTACATACAAGACACATAGGAAGGTAGCCTCAGAGGGAAGGGCACCAGCAGCTGGGGGGAGGGAGAAAGTTCTGATTTGGATTAAAAAGCAATTTGGAAACATTCAGCAAAATCAATAAAGATACACTATAACATAGGTAATGTTCATTTGTGGTCTCTGAGTCAATATGTAGCCTGATTTGATACCACTGTGGATAATAGGGGGCTACTGAAATTTACTGAATAGTGAGGATGACATGATCAGACCTACATTTTAGAAAAAAATCACTCTAGCACCTCTGTGGAAGATGGATTGGAGAATATGTACCAACTGCACAGATTTTCAAACTGCTACCTCCTCAAAGCCCTCTCAGGTAGGGAGTATGAGAATTTTTAGGACCATTTTAAAGATGAGGAAAATCTGAGGTTCCAAAAGACTGGCACTTGTCCAAAACCACATCGCTAATAAGTTCTGGAGCTGCGATTCTAGTAAATCCAATGAGTATTTATTATTAAGCACTCATTATGTGCCTGGGCTAGTCACGTGGGATAAAAAGTCAAAAAAGAAATAGATTCTGCCCTCCCAGAGCTTATAACATGGGGCCTCAACTTGAACAGAGATAAATAAATATAAAAGAACCCAGATTTCCTGCCTCCAAATATACTCTTTCTACTACATCAGCTACTGGAAGGAACCTCAGAGGTCGTCCAGGCCAACCTTCTCATTTTACCAATGAGGAAAGTGAGGTCCAGAGAATTTAAATAGCCAGCCCATGGTCAATCAGACAGTGAGTAGCAAAAGGTTAAGTCAAGAAGTCAAGAGTTCCTGGTTAAAATGGGATTGTTCCAAGGGCTGAGCCTTCAAAATCCACTCAACCTTTGGAGTAAATTTAGTTTGGGAAGAGTAACAGAGAAGGGGGGGAAGTTCCGGCATATTGGGCATTGCCAAGGGAAAGCAGGTCAGCCAGGGACAGTAGAGTGACAGAAGGTGGGGAAGCAGCTGGGAAAGAAGTCTGGGAAGACCAGAGACCAAATTTAGTCAATTTGGGTATCCTTGGGATTCCCCAAGTGCCAGTTCACTCCACCTCCAAACAAAATAGCTAGTTAGGAACAGCACCAGACTAGGTGTTAGAAAACTTGACTTCTGAGGCACTGTGTGATTTCCAGAGCTTTCCTTAACCTCTCTGAGCTACAGCCACGGAGACTGTAATCTCCCAACTCCTTATTACTTCTCAGAGACGCTGGGAAGATAAATGAGGTCAGGCCTGGAAAAAAAAATGAGCTTCTCAGAAGAAGAGGCTTTATCACCAAGAGAAGATAATTACTGTTCTCATTAAGCACTCTTCAGTATTATTTGTTCGCCATACAACCACAGAAGCCAAGGCCCCCGATTTCTCCTCTGTGAAATGCTGCCCTGCGTTGGGGGGAGAAGGAGATGGGTTTGCTTCTTGCATCTCTTTGGATTCATAAGGAAAAATAAAAACAAGATGTATACCACCCACCTGGTCACACATAAACCCAAAATACACATGTGCACACACATAAGCATATTCAGAGAGACTCCAAATACACTCACACAACTAGAGACACACCTGATACACAGAGAGAAGCACATATACAGCAACAAGGGTGGAATGGGGCTGGGAGAGAAACCCCAGAAAGCCCAATCTGTCATTTGGGGCCAGAGAAACTGGAGGCCCACCGCTCACAAGGGCTTAATGGGTCCCCCCAGCAACCAAAGCTAGATTGCAAATGTTGCCAGGCAACTCGGAGCGGGATTCAGATTGTGGGTACGATGCACATCGCCTCTCCTTGGTTCCTGGGGCCCTGAGGCTGGGTGGAGCTCAACAGGGCTGGCCACTCTCTTCAAGATGCTAAGGGGTTGAGATCCCAGGCTCCTTGCCCCTAGCTGGGGCCCCACAGGCTGACCCTGGTACCTAGAGCCGTGAGAAACTCCTCCGTTGTTCCACTATCTGGCTGACACCATTCGCTACTTCAACCCTTCTTGGATTATTTCAAATGTGTTAGTCTGGTCTCCCCCAGCGACAGCTTGGGTTCCATGAGGATAGGGCCCAGGAGTGCTTAATTCAATTCAGTAATGCCTCCTAATGTGTGATTGTGCATTTTACTGGAGGAGATTAAAAGTTTAGTTAGTTAAGACTTGGTTCCTGCCCTCATGAAGTTTACAGTCTAGTTAAGGGCTAACATGAACATGCTTAACACTAGCACATAAGATGATGTTGTAAGTGCAAAACACAATCCTCCATAAGGTCTGAAGAGAAGGGGGCTTCAGGCCAGGCAGGCTTCCTCAAAGTGTGTTGGAGAGTAATGGGTGGGTAACAATTCAACAGGTGAAGATGGGGGGAGGGAGCATTCCAACAGAGGGAAAAGATGGAAAAAAGTAGAGGGAAGGGGAAGGAATGAAAGATTCAGTGTGGAGAGGGTAGAAGAGTTTAGAGCACAAGCATTTATTAAGTACTTACTGTATGCCAGGCACCTTGCTAAGTAAGTGCTGGCAACACAAAGAAAGGCAGAGAGAGCCCCTGGCCTCAAGGCGCTCACATTTTTTTTTTTTGCTTTTTGGAGGGGGGAAGACAGGGCAATTGGGGTTAAGTGACTTGCCCAAGGTCACACAGCTAGTAAATGTTAAGTGTCTGAGGCTGGATTTGAACTCAGGTCCTCCTGACTCCAAGACCAGTGCCCTATTCACTATACCATCTAGCCACCCCAAGGGGCTCACATTCTAATTCGGGAGACAACATGAAACCAATTAAGAACATACATACAAGGTAGATGGAAGGTAATCTCAGCAGGGAATTCACTAGCAGCTGGGGAGTCTGGGAAACAAAGACCTCCTACAAGAGTGGCAGTTGAGCTGGGTCTTGAAGGAAGCCAGGGAAGCTAAAAGGCAGAATTGATGA
>WOXC01000977.1:0-77943 GCA_011680675.1 Gymnobelideus leadbeateri
ATGAACATACATACTATGACAATGAACAAACATAATTCAAAGTAGTATATCATAGGGCAAAGGAGAAGTCTAGACAAAGAGATGGAGGAAAGGGTGCCCTTGTTACATCTATTTCCCAATTCAGTGATGACACTGTCTTGTCTTTATTAAACTTCCCTCTGGTGCTTCATGATGGCTGTGGAGGTAACCCTGGGCTCTCAAAGGCTCTGCCAAGAATGCATCTACTCCCATAGGACCCACTGAGTATGAAAGGCTACAAATATAGGCCCAGTCATTGTTATATTTCTGTCTCATAAGGACCAGGTCAGCCAAGTTCAGAGAGGTTCATTACCAGCTTAGTTATCATCCTACATAGTTTCAGGGTTGACACTGGTCTTTTAATTCTATCTCCCAACAAGTCCATGAATGTAAGTTCCTTGAAGTCAGGATTCAGGTATATCCAGGACATTGGCTCAGGAAGTGGTTGTCCTACATTTAAATTCTGCCTCTGCTATTGTTAGCCATGTGACCTTGGGCAAGTCACCAGGGTCAGAGTTTTCTCAGTGAAAAATGAGGGGCTTAAATTAGATAGCTCTAGTGCTATAATTTTGTGATCTCATGAATAGCTAATACTGTCTATTTGCTGCCTTTGGTACAATGGGAGAAAAACCTGGGTTTCAATCCTGTCTTTGACTCTGACTAGTTAGGTCATCCTGGGCAGGTCACTTAACTAACCTGAGTCTCACTGCCCTCATCTAGAGGCTTAGACTAGATTGCCTTTGCTGTCTCTTCTAACCTTGTGTTCCTACGAACCTGGACAAAGAACTTAACTTCCCCCTTATCCATTGTTTCTTCTCTCCACAAAGGTCAGCAGGTGTTCACTAGCCAATCATGGTCCCCTGGTGATAGGCAGAAGAGAAGAATACTGGGAAGGTGCTGCTGTTGTTCCTGGAGCTAATTAATGACTAAGCCATGCAGCTGCTCACTGCACACATGCACATATGCTGGGGCCAGGCTCCCAAGGGAATCTGATGCGTGCTCTCCAGCCAAACTCTTTTCTTCTCACTGTGCCTGAGCAGCTAATAGAGCACCTGCTCTCATCTCTTACCTAGGATTTGCTGTCTCTTGTGTGTTTAAGACCCTTGCAAGAAGGGGGAAGGGAATGGGAAGCACACCTTTATTCTAGAACCACGATTGCTTTCTAGCCATTTATGTCTTTCTCCTTCATATTCCTGCAGCATGGATGCATTGTTTACATAGGAGTTGAAACAGAACATTTACATGTCCTTGGCAGGCATGCATGCCATGCCCATACTGTCTTTGTGTATCTCTGCCACTGGAAGCTCGAGACCTCAGAGTGCCATCATCTAGTCTAGATTTTCTGGGATTCAGTTTCCTCATTTGTATAATAGAGATGATATATTGAGAGCTAAAATGACCTCTAGTGGTCATTGAGTCTAATCCTTAATTTTACATAAAAGGAAGGTGAGTCTCTGAATAGTGGACTGACTTTCCCAAGGTCACACAGATAGGAAGTGGCAGAGATGGAGCTCAAATCTTCTGATTCCAAATACTAGGAGCTTTCCATCCCATGAGGAGGTTGGACTAGATGATCTTTCCAGTCTCTTCAAGTTTCCATGGATCCCATGATCCCTTTCCTTTTACAGAGGAGGCAGCTGAAGTGCAGAGAAGTCAGTGACTTGTCTAACATCACAGTTAATAGGGAATTTGAATTCAGGTGATCTGTTACTGAATTTAATTGCATTTTGAATCCATCAGGTCACCATTCTTAGCCTACACTGCCACCAGAGGTCTTGAGTCTGAATTACAATGTATACAATGCTTTATAATATAGATACCTACATGCTGTGTCAACTGAGAATATATTCTTTGAGAGTTCCTTGAGGCTCAGGTTTGCTCATTGTCTCACAGTGGCATAGTATAAAGAACACTGGGTTTAGAATCAAAGGATCTAGATTCAGATCCTAACTATTTCAGTTACTATCTGTATGACCTTGACTAAACCATCTAAGTTTTCTGGGTCTCAGTTTCCTCATCTATAAAATTAGGGGGTTGAATTAATGTGGCAGTAAATAAAGCTAATCTAATGTTGGCAGCATTCAGAGGAGCAGAGATGGCACAGCTCCACTCTTTTCTGCCCTTGTCAGACCTCATCTGGAGAATTGTATCCAGTTATAGGAACCAAGGTTTCAGAAGGGGATTGCTAAGTTAGAAGGAGTCCAGAGAAGGGCAAACATTTTAGGTGTATACAGAAGCCAGTTTGAACTGGGTCACTAGAGTTGATTGTTAAATTTAAATTTATATATGCAAAGTGGGGCTTGGTTTTTTTTTTTTGTTGTTTTGTTTATTGTCTAGATGTGACAAAATGATGAAGAATATATTAATAATACAAATTAAACTTTAAAGTGTCATGGGTACTTTTTATCCATACAGAGCTGGTTGTTAAACATTTACTAGCACACCACTGTCAAAAAGGGTGATAAAGGAGCTGGGCATATTTAGACAATAGAAGAGAAGATGGTGGGGGTGAGAGGCTGTTATGATATCTATATTCAAATATATGAAGTGCTGCCATGGGGAGGGAGATTAGATTTGCCTTATTTGGCCCTAGAAGACAAGACTAGGAACAATAGGTTTGAATTGCAAAGGGGTAGATTCATTCTTGATGTCAGGTAAAAATGCCTCAATCACAAGAGCTGTCCAGAGAAAGAGGGTGCTGACGTAAGAAGTAGTGGGCCCTCACTCTTTAGACATATTTAGTCAGGGACTAGGTGACAAGTCATTAGATATGTTTTAATGGGGATTCTTTCTTATGTATTTGGATTAGACTGGAAGGCCTCAGAGGTTCCTGCCCACTCTCAGGCTCTAGCCTGTGCTTCCATCATTTCTAAAGGCCCTTCCAACAATAATCCATCATTCTTGGATCCTAAATGTCAGAGGGCAGCTTTTTGCCCAGGTCTTTCTAACTTTACTGGTTATCCACTGATCTACAACATTTTGCAACTTTGCTGCCAATTTCTATGTTCTGTGCAAAATGAAATTTTCTTACGGGAATTGCATATGCATTTTTACAAAGATATTATGATGTCCTGCTTGTTATGCCTCTTCCTAAGCAACTTTTTCTATCTCAGTCATGTCTCTGATTTTGCCGAGCTGTTCAGGGTTGAGAGTTCTTCCTTTTTTTTTTACCACTCCTCAGAGGGGGCTGGGCTAAGCGCTGCCACCATTAATCACAATAACTCAATATTCCTTCCTCTTTCCCCTAGCTAAGAGCTTAGTGTGCAGATAACTTCTTCCCATGGGACTGTGTGTGTTTGTAGAAGGGAGGTGGGGGCTGGGGCTGACCAGGGGAGGCAGCCATGCCTTGGGGCTTCTGGTCTGCTCATGGCAATCTGAGATCCTCTGAGTGGAGCTTGAGAAGGAAGGAGGGAGGGAAGGAGAAAGAGGCAGTCTCAACAGAGGGCTGAGTCAGCATGGTACCCTCCAGGAAATCTATCACTTGTTCTCAGGGTCAAGGACACTGCAGGAAGGGCACAGTCAAAAGATGCCTTACATGGAGGCAGGCTCCCATTCTTTAATTCACTGTCTTTTTTTGTTCCTCCCACACTCCCACAAACTTACACACATGCAGACATACATACTTAGAAAAAGCAAAAAAAAATCCTTTCTCTTTTCAGAAGATGAACTAATTCTGGGATGCTTATGCATTAACCTTCTGCCCTCCTTTACATCAGTCTTGTTCTCCCTTATACTCATCAGGCTTTCAGAGCTGATTAAAATGAGTCAGTTCAGCTCCCAGTGAAATTCTCCTGAAGGTCTTCCAGCTTCCTCTGTGAAGGATCTCCTACCGAGTGTTATCCTCAGAAATATTTCTATCTATCAGAGATGGGTGGAGAAGCTTTCCTGGACTGTCTGAGTAGGAATAGTTGAGCCAGGATAACTGAGGTTGGAGATGGTGCAAGAGACATCACTGTGTAGGGGAAAGAAATTAGTCCAGAGTCTGGAAAACCGAACCTCTGAGGTGTTTATTAACTGTGTGACTTTGGCTGAGTCACTTGACCTTGATGATCCTCAGTGAGTCAAATGAGAATAATGATACTTAGAGCACCTTCTTCAAAGAGTTTTTGGGCTGAAAGCATTTTGTAAAACTCTTTAAGTTCTTTCTTACTCCAACAGTCTGGGATCTGAAATGGCAGTTTTTTGTTTTCTAAGCTGTGTGATCCTGGCTGAGTGACTTCATGTCTCTGAGCCTTCTTTTCCCTCATAAACTAAATGAGGAAATTAGTGCTCATCATGAGGTTGTTGTGAGGTAACTATATTTGTATTATTATTGTTTTTCTTATTATTATCATTAGGTAGCATGTTGTACTAGATAGTTGACTGACGTTAGAACAAAGGAGAGATGCATTCAAATCTTGCATCTGACTCATCCTGGTGATTTCCTCCTGGGCATCTTACTTAGTCTTTCAATGACACAGGAAATTCTCTAGCACTGTTGTGTGCAGAGAAGTTGCAACACACATTGGTGGGGGGAGATTCCTAATTGGGAAATCCTTGCCAATGAAATCACAGGTCCTGACTAACAATAACAACAGTGGTGATGACAAAGATGATGATAACGATGATGATGATGATGATGATGATAGTATTAATACTATTAGGTTATAGTATTTGTCCTTGATTGTCCTGGAGAGCTCGGGGAGAGAGTGAATAAGGAAATGAGCCTGTAGCAGTTTGAGAGATGTGAGAATTGGTGGGGTGTCTAATAAATAGCATAGCACAGAACAAAAGTTCAATCTCACATAGGTCATCATCTCTTAAGTTATGACTAGACGTGGATTTGTGCACATACACCTTACACAAAATCTACAAACACCTTCACAACACTAACTGTTGCTGCTGCATTTACTTATTCTCTAACTCTGCTCTAAGGCAATCAATAGGTGTGATCTGATTTGTTATTTTTCTTGTTGTTATAGAGAGACAATGCTGCATATTTCCTAAAGTTTATCTTGGAACCAGGAAAAACTGGGTTCAAGTTCCACCTGTGACCCATGCCATTTTTATGATCTTGGGCAGTCACTTAATATCTCAGTGCACTTAGCAACTCTCTAAGACTTTAAGTTGCAGAGAAAAGGTGGATACTTGCATTGGTGGAGAGAAGAAATACATCTGGGAGTTTCCTATTCTAATTAAATAAAGCATTCAGTATCATTTACTAGTCTATTGGCATTTATTAAATGCCTCTTATATGTCAGGGACTGTGCCAAACACTGGGGATACAAAAAGGGCAAAAGATGGTCCCTGCCCTCAAGGAGTGCACAATCAAATAGGGAAGAAAAAACAAACCAATAAGGACAAACAAGTTATGTCTAGGAAAAGTAGAAAATAATTAACAAAGGGAAGGCACTAGAATTAAGGGGGTGGAAAGATTAGAAGGTGGCATTTTAATTGATCCTTGGAGTAAGCCAGGGAAGCCAAGAGGTAGAGATGAGGAAGGAGAGTGTTTAAGGCACTGGGGCCAACCAGAGAAAATGCCCAGAGACCTAAGGTGTAGTAGTTTTGTTTTTGGAGTAGTAAGGATGTCAATGTCCTTGGATTGAAGACTATATGGTGGGGAATAGGATGTAAAAGGACACTGGAAAGGTGGGAGTGGGGTTGGTTATGAAGGATTTTGAATGTCAAGCAGGACATTGAGTAGAGAGGGTGGCATGGTCAGACAGCACTTTAGGGAAATCACTTAGTGACTGAATGGTGAATGGATTGGCATGAAGAGAGACTTGATGTAGCCAGACCCACCAGCTGGGTGTAATGTGCCAGGTCTTCGGTGATAAGAGCCAGCATCAGGGGTTTATAGCAGCAGAGGAGAGAAGGGGGTGCAGTTAAGAAATGTTACAGGAGAGGAATCACATACCATGATTAAATCTTGAATGAGGAGGGTGAGAAAGAGGGAGACACCAAAGGATGATACCTAAATTGCAAGTCTAAGGGACTAGGATGATGGCAGTGCCCTCTTCAGTAACAAGGAAGTTAGAGGATGCAGAGGGTTTAGAAAAAATGATGAGTTCTATTCTGGATTTACCAAGAAATGGACCCTATGATTTCATTGGGATGAAGAGCTCCTTCTGAAGAACCACTGTTAGCAATACAGATTGACACCTTTTCTACATATTACAATATTGTCCTTCATTCTCAGAGAGCCATGACATCAGGAAGGTGATGCCATGACATGCAAGTGAATTGGATTTAAGTGAGAGAGGGCTGTGCAGAGGCACCAGCCTCACTTTAACCTCTGGAGCCATCTGGGTCCAGTGGCACTCTATAGATCAGGATGACTGGAGATGGCCCCCATTACAATATTAGAGCATTACCTGGAGGCAGTGAGAAAAGAAAGGACTTGTCCAGGGTCACCCAGTATGTAGTTATCACAGCTGACATTTCAGATCACAGACAGTTGAAAACTCTAAGAGGTAATGTTGTCTACCCAATATTGTTATTACCGTCATTAATGTTAAATTATTATTATTTCATTATTAGTAGTATTATTACTATACAAATAGACTGTGGCATTATAATTTAACTAAGTGGATATTGTATAACAGAAAGAATGTTGGACTTTGACTCAAATACTGGCATTGCTGCTTTGTATCTGTGTGATTGTGCTTCGGGGTTTGGGCAAGCAGATCTTGAAGGCTTCCTTTCTAGCTCCATGCTAGAGCATTATGTCTATTGTTAGAAAAGACCTCACTTCAACTCATTACTTATACGGCTCATCCTTTTTGGGCCTCATTTGCCTCATCTGTAAAATGGGGATATCATTAATGTTATCTTTCTGGATTGTTTCTTTGGTCAATTTCTTTGGTCCTCTACCTCCTTGCACTCCCTTCACTCAGCTGTTGTTATTGTTTAGTCGTTTTTCAGGCATCTCTGACTCTTTGTGACCTCATTTGGGGTTTTCTTGGCAAAGATATGACAGTGGCTTACCATTTCCTTCTCCAGCTCATTTTATAGATGAGGAAACAGAGGCAAATGGGGTTAAGTGATTTGCCCAGGGTCACACAGCTAGTAACAGTCTGAGACCAGATTTAAACTCAGGAAGAAGAACCTTCCTGACTCCAGACTCAGCACTCTGTGCCAAAATATTGAGTCATATATATTTACATATATATTTATATACAGGGGGCAGCTAGGTAATTAAAAGATAGAGTCTTGGACCTAGTATCAGGAAGACCTGATTTCAAATCTAGCCTCAGACACTTATAAGCTGTGTGACCCTGGGATTGTCACTTGATTTCTGCTTGCCTAATTTTCCTCATTTGTAAAATGGACATAATAATCGCACCTATCTCCTAAACTTGTTGTGAGCACAAACTGAGTTAATATTTATAAAATGTCTTCCTAACTTTAAAGTGCTATAGAAATGCGATCATCAGCATCATCATTATGGTTTTTATTGTATGTGTACATGTCCAGATTGCCTTCCCAGTTAGAATGCAAACTCCTCTGGGGTAGGAATGGTTTTCTTCTTGGTTCTCTATCTTCTGCTTGTAGCCTCATAGGTAGCATATAGTGGAAGATCAACAAGTGCCGGTCAATTGGTGAATTTAAATTAGATGATTATTTAACCCCCTGCCTAAACATTCTCCTTGAAGATCTCTAGCAGATTCTCCAGACGTTCGGGGCACGTTCTCTGGCCCTACTGGGTACGTTCTCCAGACCTACGGGGCAGGTTCTCCAGACATACGAGGCAGGTTCTCCAGACCTACGGGGAAGGTTCTCCCAACCTAAGGGTCAGGTTCTCCTTGCTTTATCTTCTGAGTCTTCACAAGAAGTCAGCTACATTCAAGCTTCTGTGAGAGGCACAGACCTCAAACTTCAGCCAGAAAATGTGTTTCTACTTAGGAATAAGGGACCTTCTGTGCAGGTGGAAGGAGATGGAAGTGGGGAGCCCTTAAGGTTCAACATGCCCAAGTCGTTACTTTACTTTCAGGGACAGAATAATGATTCACTGAAGCTGCTGGATTGTAATCAGACATCAGCTCATCTGTGGTTCACTTAAAAGTGGTGCCAGCCTGAAGGATCCTAAAAGGTACTCCGAGTGTGTGTGCACATGTGCATGTGTGTGTGTGTGTGTGTGTGTGCATGTCTGTTTGTACCTGTCTGTGCATGCATGACAGAGAGTGTGTTCATGCATGCGTGCACATGTGTATGTGCATGTGTGTGTGTGTATGTGTAGAAGAAGTGAGGATGCAGAGGACTGCTGAGTGGATCTGAGCATGGGGACAGGGGAATCCTTTTTCTTTAGGTATTTTATGAATGTTTATTCCTCCTCTTGCAGAAAGCAAGGAAGCTGAGTCTTGAGCCTGGCTTTTCCTTAGTTATCCACTCAGACATAGCATCCTTGGACTGAGAGCTAGATGAGACCTTAGGGGTGATCTGTTCGAATCCATCATTTTACAGATGAGGGAACTGAGGTATAGAGAGGTCCTCCTCAAGGTCACACAGTTAAGTAACAATCAACCAAACAGTTTAGTATTTATAAATCACCTGCTGACACTTTGGCCAAGTCATTGCACTTTTCAGTTCCTGAGAAAAGTCTGTTAGACTCTATATGTGGAGAAAGTGCTGGCCTGCATTTGTGGTGGGGCATTCTCAATAGAAATAGCCTATATTCATGAAATTGTACGTGTTGTCCCATGCCACCCTATCCCATATGCCAAGCACAATGCTGGCCCTTGAGCATACAAACATTTAAAAAATGAAAGGCTTCCTGTCCCTAAGGTTCTTATATTGTATTCAAGGGCACAGCATGCATGCGTGTGTGTGTGTGTGTGTGTGTGTGTGTGTGTGTGTGTGTGTAAAGAAATAAAAATGTATTTAAAATAAATAAATAAACACAACATAATCATCTGGGAGAAGTCCCTACCAGCTGGAGAGGCCTGACAAGATGACATGCCAAAAGTGTCTTGAGGTAAGATTTGAAGGAAAATAGAGAAATCACTGCTCACATTTATATAGCACCTTAAGGTTTGACAAATATTTTCCATACATTTTCTCATTTTATTTGGTAAGGCAGGTGTTATTATTAGTCTCATTTTGTAGGTGAAGAAACTATGTTAGAAGGGGCCTGAGACATGATCTAGCCCCGTTTTCTCACTTTACAAATGAGGAAACTGAGACCTACCGAGGTTTAGTCCTTCTCCCAAGGTCAAAGAGGTAATAAGCAATAATTAAGACAAAAATCGTTTATTGCTTACCTACTCAATCCTGCCTCTTCCTCCTCCTATATTCACTATCTTAAACAAATGACTCCAAACTATAGAAAGTTGGATTGGTACCTAGGTGTTCCAGACTTTAAGTCATTTGCTCTAATCATTGTACTATACAAGTAGGGTCTCTGCCTTCAAATCTTTCCTCTTCTTCCCTTTAAAAACTAGTAAGTTATGCTTCTTCCTATCTATTTTATGGTAAGTAAACCCTGGGCAGGGTTCTGTGTGGACCTTTAGGAGATCAGAGCTGGGAGGCCATTTTTTTTTTTTAACAAAACAAAGATGCCAGTTAAAGGAAATGAGCGAGATGTCAGAAGGCCTGCCTGACAGGCTGTGATAAAGGGCCTGATGGAGCTATCCCAGCCTCCAGGGAAAGGGTCTGGTTTTAGAAAGAACATGTCACTTGGCAACCCCCAAATAGGAGAAACAAGTTATCTGCCTTTCGGATTAACAGAGAAAGGATGGATGCACTGGGTATAGATTTATCTCCAGGGAAGGGAGGCAAAGGCCAGCTTGATGGGAGAGGAGGGAAGAAATAGGATGTGGGGGGGTGGCAGAGGGGCCATCTACATATTTAATAGGGCTTTGATTTATGGCTCACTGCTAACACGAGACACTCTATACATTCCTTCCAAAGGGCTGGAGCCAAAAGAATTAGCAGAAGAAAGAAAGCAAAGAGCAGATGACTTCCTCAAACAGAAAGGACAGCTACAAAGGGTAGATCTAGAGTGGGTGGTGGAATCTCTTAGCTTTCTTCGGATTAGTCTATTCTCCCAGGACCCTCTATTTACATCCTCCCTTCAGAGAATAATCAGTCATTCAATCTAATAGCCAACATTTATTAAGCAACTACTGCATGTAGGGCATCATGCCAGGTGGTATGGCACCTAGAGAAATGTATGGCAAAAATAAAGCAGCCAGCCTTTGCCCTCAAGGTGCTTACATTCTATAAAGGAAAAAATTAGCTATAGTGACTTTGATGCCAAAGGTCATGGCTTCAAATTCTGCCAGTAACACACTACACATGTGGCCTTGGCATGTCACAACCTTACTAAATGGCAGTATTCTCAGTAAAATGAGGGGGTGGGCTGGGTTGGTTTGCTTCAGATGCCCCTTCCAATGTGAGTTCTGACTCCAAATCCTGTTTACTTTGTCATAGCTTCAGTGTCCTAGCAGGGTCTAGGGTCTGTGTTGAGGCCACATACATTAAATAGTATTTACATGATGTATATGTAGATGTGTATGTGCACATAGTCATGAACATGTTTGAGTACACATGCATATTTATATGCACATATGGTAAGTGTATATATATATATATATATTTTTTTTTTCTTTTTGGAGGGGGGAGGGAACAGTAATGAGGGTTAAGTGACTTGCCCAAGGTCACATGGCTAGTAAATACTATATGTCTGAGGCTGGATTTGAACTCAGATCCTCCTGACTCCAGGGCTGGTGCTCTTCACTGCACCACCTAGCCACCCCTTTGCATGTCTATATATTAATGTACATTGCATGCCTGCACACACACATACATATACACACTTACCCATGTACATGTATATGGACATATAAATTTATCTTCCCAGTGATATGCTGGAGCTGGCTCATACTGATTCATAAAAGTTGATTGCTGAATGTTCAGTGTGAATATTTAAACATTGGAAATCAACAAAATGAATAAATCCTGATGTAGTGTTTTGTTAACTGTCTAGAATTGGGTAGAAAATGTTAATAATAAAGATTAAACCTAAAAAATGTATCATGAATACATTTTTCTAGGGAGCTGGTAATTAAATGTTTATCAGCACACCACTCTATGTATATGTATATGTATGTGTATGTGTATGTGTATGTGCATGTGCATGTGTATGTGTATGTGTATGTGTATATGTATAAGTTTCTGTATATATGTGTGTGAATATATATGGTATATATGTATGTATGTATCTGTCTGTCTTTCTGTCTATCTACCTATCTAATTACCTACCTAATATCTATAGACTGAGAAGTTAAATGACATACTCAGGGTCACAGAGCCAGTACATATCAGGTGAGACTTCAACATAGGTATTTCTGACTCTGAGGTCAAGATCTCTACCCTCAAATAATCCACGCCAGCTTCCATACACACATGTATGTATGGATGCATGTATGCATGTATATGTGTATTTGTATGGGTGTAGGTCTATTTGTATATATGTATATGCATTTTTATATGTAGATAGTCATATACACATATAAATAACTATGTATATATGAATGAATGTATATAGTGGAATATATACCTGTATATATGTATGTTGCACACATTTGTGTGTATATATACATATTATGTTACTTAAATACATTATTTAAATACTTACATATACTGTTATTTAAATTAGGTAGCTATGGGAAGATTAGAGCATTTTTAAACAAAGACTCCCACCCCCTGGAACTCAAAAGTTATCTCACTTATTTTATTTTATCCACATTCCTTTAATTCCCAGTAAAGTTATTTTGAAAATCACTTCATGTGTCTTAGGTGAACAAGATGATTTATTCACTCTCATCCCTTTATGAAGTGTGATCCCCTTTGAATCAAGAAAAGAACAAAAATCATTGGCTATCCAAACAAGCTCTCATGACTCTGGGATTTTAAATAGCTTGTAGCATTACAGCAATGAGACATTAAATTGGTGGATCTGTCTAACAGTAGATGATCTCAGGTTAAGGGTTGGAGGCAAGCCCTTGAATGGAATTCCTACTTATTGAAAGAAGATAGATTGTTTTTCTCTCGCACTCATTAAACTACCCCTACCTCCATTGAGATCGCACCAGTAGCACTCTGGAGTAAGGGAAACAGGTTGAAGAGAAATATGGTCAAATAAAAATGCAGAAAGAGCCCAATGAGTGAGGCACCAACTTGAGAGTGTGGTTCCCTGTGAAGAGAAGAATTCCAGCTATGGACTCAAGAAATAACTTCTAGCAACCAAGATTTTGCCATATGTATTCCCTATAGTTGTATCTCACTGTTTATGTTTGAGCCCACACTTACTTTAGATTGTGTAGTCATGGGAAAATGTATCTTGGGATTTTGTTGTGGGGGTATGATTTGTATCACCTGTTCTTATTCTAAGATGTTAGTTAAAACCCTTACCAAAGCTTATTCATTAGCTTTAGTACTACTCTACTGACTGATTGCTAGTGAAAAACACATCAGTGGGGGCTTATGTCACACTCTCATACTAAAAACAGTCTCTCACGAATGACCTTAGGATTCTGAGAGCAGTTTTAACTACTCTCTAGGGGAACAATCTATGAAAGTTAGTATAAATAGGGGGAGTGATTCTAGAAGGAAATCTTAAACAGAGAAGGAAACTGAGGTACTTGAGATGTTTTTTGGCTTGTTCAAAGTCATAAATGTCTAAGCGGAAGGATGGAATTTAAACCTAGATTCCTAACTTTAGGTACAACTGTACCACATTTTCTCAGCTCATTAATCTTAACTTGCTTTTAGTTACTAATTAGAGGCAGCTACATTTATTTTTATTTTAATTCCCTCACTTAAGAAGAGATAATTACTACTATTTTTTGGTGGTGGTGGGGTAGTATTCAGATAGATGGCAGCTGGATGATTTAGTGGAGGGAGGGTAGGACTTGGAATGAGAAAACCTGTTTTCAAATCTGGCCTCACACACTTACCAGCTGTGTGACCCTGGGCAAGTCATTTAACCTCTGCCTGTCTTAGTTTCTTTAACTGTAAAATGAGGGTCCTATTGGCGCCCATGTTGTAGGCTTGTTGTGAGGATAAAATTAGATACTATTAGTAACATGCTTTGCAAATCTTAAAGAACTATGTCAGTGCTAGTTAGTATTATTATTTACCTCTAATGATCCCATTGTGTGCCAGGAACTGAAGATTAAAATATGCAAAGAAATGATTTCTTTCCTCCAGAATATTACAGTCTGCTGGTGAGAAAGATAAGGCAATGCAGACAAGCAGGCATGGTAATTACAAAGTCAATGTAGAGAAGGAAGGCAGAGGCCCTAGTAACTGGATTGTGAGGGGCTTAGTGGAGGAGATGGCATGTGTGTATATATGTGTGCACACGGGTGTGCATGCTTATGTGTGCATGCATTGTGTGTGTGCATGTGTGTGTGGGGCTGCATTGTAGGCATGGGCCCCACTTTTGCACAGGCATGGAGGTGGGAGATTGACTGCTGTATTCAGGGGGACAATAAATAGGCCAGTAGGCCTGGAAAATTGTTGCTTTTCCCAACTTCCCTGGCCTATGATACAGCCTTTTTTAATCTCCTGGGAAACTGAACAAAGCTCTGATCTTCCTCTAGGAAAGCCCATTTGGTAAAACTCACTAAATACCTTCTGTGAAATATCTTCTGGTAATTCAGCAATATTGTACACATCGCAGCTTAAGAAGAATGGTTCCCCCCTGTATCTCCACCCTCCTTACACAGCAGGTGAAATTACCATGCATTATTGATGTCAGCTCAGTTATATAAACATCTCTAAATGTAACTGTAATAATGTATTAGGGATGCTTAATGAGAGATGAATGATGGGTGGCTGGAAGCAATTTCACAGTGAACTTGTCCTTGTTTGTGTGCATTCATCTGTCTCGAGGACAAACCAGCTTGTCTTTTATACTCTGTGCATCTATTCGGAACCATATCTTGCCCTCTGAACACAGCCCTGACTCTCACATACTCTAAACTATTGCCTGTCAAGGTGCCTTTTAAATACATTCAAAAATGAACTTTCTTTTTTTTTCTTTCTTCTTTTATTAACTTCTGTTTTACATCATTCATTTCCACCAGATTTTGAGTTACAATCATTTTCCCCCAATTATTCCCCTACCCAACCTCCCAGAACAGTAATCCCACAAGATATCGCTTCCTCCAATCTGCTCTCTCCCATACCTTCTCCCATACCCCCATCGACTTTTCCATTAGAGGAAGGTGAGTCTTTGCATCCCAATGCCTGCACATCTTATCTCCTATTACAAGCAAAAGAGTATTAATAATAGTATTTATATATATTTGAAACATTTAATGTTATGACTTCAAATTTCAGATCCATTTCCTTCCTCCCTTGTCACCCATTCCCTCTTGGGAGATAAGTAATTCAGTATATGTTGTACATGTCTAGTTATGCAAAACATTATCATAGTAGATATATTGTACAAGGCTGCTTATAATTCCCTCCCACTCATCCCACCCCCCACCTGGCCCATTCCCTACATGATCCTGTCCCTCTTTTATAGTGGGTACTTCCAACCTCCCCTCACCCCAAGGATGCCCTCCCATCCATCATCCCTCCTCCCATCCCCTTCCCCCTATCCTGCTACAGGTTGAGATATCCCATTTAGTATGTATGTCATTTTCTCCCTGAACCAAATTCAGTGTGAATGTGGTTTTGCCTTTTTAGCCTTCCTTATTCTCCCCCTCCTTTGCAACCACTTCCCCTTGCTTCTTCTACATGGGATAGTTTACCCTACCCTGTCTCTCCCCATCTCCTCTTGCCACTTTCCTCTCACCTCATAATTTCATCCCTTGAGTATTCTCCCTTCCCAACAAATTCAACTTATGCCCTCTATCCATATATAACTGTAACCATATACACACATTCACATATGTATTCATATGACCACACCCCCTTCTTCCATTATTTTTGCAGTGAGAAAGATATCATCAGTCACAGTTATTGCTTTTGCATATAGGAATGTAAATAGTTCAACTTTGATAAGTTCCTTTTGATTTCTTTTCCCTGATTACCTTCTCAGGCATCTCTTCCTTCTTGTGTCTGGGTGTCAGATTTTCTATTCAATTCTGGTTTTTTCCTCAAGAATGCTTGAAAGTCCTCTATTCCACTGAATGACCATATTTTCCCTGAAACAAAATACTCAGTTTTGCTGGGTAGGTGACCCTTGGGTTCATTCTCAGTTCTTTTGCCCTCTGGAATATCATATTCCATGCCCTTCGATCCCTCACTGTAGAAGCTGCCAGGTCCTGGGCTATTCTGATTGTGTTTCCACAATATTGAAATTGTTTCTTCCTGGCTGCTTGAAGTATTTTCTCCTTGATCTGGGGATTCTGGAACCTGGCTATAATATTCCTTGGAGTTTTCTTTTTGGGGTCTTTTTCAGGAGGTGATCAGTGGATTCTTTCAACCTCTATTTTGCCCTCTGGATCTAAAATATCAGAGCAGTTTTCCTTGAGAATTTCTTGAAGGGTGATTTCTAGGTTCTTTCCTTGATCATGGCTTTCAGGTAGTCCAATAATTTTTAAATTGTCTCCTGGATCTATTTTCCAGGTCAGTGGTTTTTCCCATGAGATATTTCACATTGCCTTCTAATCTTTTGTTTGTTTGGATCTGCTTAACAGCATCTTGATTTCTCATAAAGTCATTAGCTTCCATTTGCTCCAGTCTAACTCTGAAGGAATGAATCTCCTCAGTGAACTTCTGAGATTCTTTTTCCATCTGGCAAATTCAACTTTTTAAAGCATTCTTCTCCTCATTGCCCTTTTGGGCCTCCTTTGCCATTTGAGTTAGTCTATTTTTTAAGGTGTTGTTTTCCTCAGTCAGGCTGTTCACCCTCATTTCATACTTTTCCTGCATCCTTCTCATTTCTCTTTCTAATTTTTCCTCCACTTCTCTTATTTGATTTTAAAGTCCTTCTTAAGGTCCTCTATGGCCTGCAACCCACTCATGTTTTCCCCTGGGGCTTTTGGAGCAGGACTTCTGACCTCACAGTCCTTTTCCCGCTCTATGCCCCCAAAATAGGAGTCTAGGTTGCATTTTTCTGTTTCCTTTGCCTTGGCATGTTGCCACTTAATTACTTGACTTTTGGGCTTGTTGCCACACTATGGCTTTAAGGCCAGATAGAGGAATTTTTGTCCCGAATGTGTGGGGGGCAACTTCCGTTTCTGGCAAGCTGTAAACCTACCCACGACTTCCACCCTAGATCACAATCCAGATCCATGGAGGTTAAAGCAAGAGCGATTACCCCCCCAAGACTGATCGCTGGATCTCCCTACAAATTTGCAGACTGGGAGCGGGAGCTGCCTCTGAAAACTACAAAATGGCGTTTGTCCTCAGCGGCTTCTAGCCCCCAGGGGAGGGAGCCGACGCATTCCCTAATACCAGTCCCAAAGTCCATGGGACACTAACCTCTTACTTTGTCCCAGGAAAGTCTATGTTGATAATTCTGGAGTCGCCACAGCTCCTGGTGTTCTGGGGTTCCTCCAGCTGGCTGCTGGCCCTGCCGCCCTGGGGCTAAAACCTCGGCTCATGCGGACCTGGGCTCGGCTCGGCTCCTGCGCTCTGCGCACTGCACGCTGCCAGGTCCCAGACCTCTGCGCTGGTCCTTCCTGCAGGGCTGCTGGGCTGTCCTCAGTGGGAGTTTAGCTTCTCTGTGTCGTTCTGTGGGTGCTGGGGCTCCAGAAGTTGTTCAGAGTCCCCTTTTACATCGTTTGGGGGGAATCTGGGGGCAGAGTGGCTTGGATGAGCTGTTTCTACTCCGCCATCTTGGCTCCGCCCCCAAAAATGAACTTTCTGCAGCACGGCTTGGGGATGTGCTCATAGGGAAGAATTTGTGAAGTCCAGATTGGGGATTTTCATTACATTGAGCAGCCCTAGTATTTATTATCCTACCACAGGCCCCAAGGCCACTTCAGTGGCCCTACTTCATGTGTCTGTAAGAGGATAAGAAACAGGAGACCACGTGGAGAAGAGGGGGCCCAAGGCAAAGTGTTGCCACTAACCATTAATGTTACCATTAAATAAGATCTCCCCATTCAGATGCTTCTTCGGGACCTCCCTTGTGCTATTGCTATGCTGTCCAGAAGCCTCTTTTTTGGCAACTGGACAGGGCAGCTGTTGCAGCTTAGAAAAATTTGCAAATTGTATCTAGTTTGTGTTTTCCTTCACCAGGGGACTATGAGCCACATAGGGGTTCTCAGCCCATGCTCCTACCAGTCCAGGTTCACTCTTCAGGTTATCTTCTTCCACTTATATTCTTATATAGTTATCTAAGGAGGCTTGCTCAGTCACAGAGCTAACATATGTTAGAAGTGTGACTTGAACTCAGGTCTTCCTGGATTTGAGGCCAGTTCTCTTTCTCTGTCATGCTGTATAATAATAATAATGATAATAATAATAATAACAATAACAGTAATAATGATGATGATGATGACAACGACGACGACGGTGGTGGTGGTGGTAGTGATGGTGATGGTGATGTTGATGATTCTTTTTTTAAAGTCCATTGAGATTTCAGAGGAGTTTCCATACAACAATGTTGTGGGTGTCAAGTTGTATCTGTTTTATAGAATAAGAAACTAAGACTTAAAGAATGCCATTGATTTGCTCAAGGTTAAATACCTCATGAGCAGAGCTAGGGAAAACCAAATCTCCAGATTCTAAGCCCAGCATCCTCTCCACTACTCCCCATTCTGCTCTGTGCCACACTTACTTGTGCTCATGCCATGGCCTCCTTGCACGTCCCTACCTCCTTCCCCCATTAAGATTTTTAATGTTTTCATATAAATGTCTACTATGTGCAAACTCTGTGCTAAGTTCTTGGGAATAAAGATAAAAATATAGTCTCTACTTTCAAGAAACTTGCATTTTATTAGAGGAGATGACATGTACATATATTAGTACATAAAAATAAATATTTATAGAATATATACATGGTAGTTAATTATGTTCCTAGTAAGTAACCCAATGAATAGCAATTAATGCCATTAGAGGCTCCATGGTATAATACAAAGTCCAATGAGTTTGTACTCAGAAGAGATCCAGTTTCAAATACCACCTCTGGCCCTTACTAACTGATTGATAGCAGAGAATATTGGATATAGGCCTGGCTTTGGAGTCAGGAAGAAAAAAGCTTAAGTCTACAACATGCAGTAAAGCTATCATGGGCAGTTCAATTAATTGTTTAGTGCCTCAAGACTTTTCAGGGCTTTTTAAACCTTTTCTACTCTTTACTCATTCAGTGCTTCTTAATTTGAAGTTCATTGTTGGATATAGTCTACCTTTCTAGCTTATTCCACTTCTCTTCCTTCTCCTCCTATTACCTCTCTCCTTCTCTTTCTCCTCCTTCTCCTCTTCCTCCTCTTCACATAACGATCCCATTATATGTCAGGCACTGGGGATAAAAACATTAAAAGAAATGAAGTCTTTCCTACAGGAAGGCTATCCTTATTTCCATTCTCTTGTTAGTATCTTGATGGAAAATAACTTTGTATAATGTATATTGTATTTACATGCTATTTCTTCTCTTTCTCTCTTCCCCCCCCCCTCCCTCTCTCTCCCCCCTCTCTCTTTGTCTCTCTCCCCACCCCCTCTCTCTCCCCCTCTCTCTTCTCCCCTCTTTGTCTCTTTCTGTCTCTCTCTCTCCCTCTCTCTCTCTCCATCTCTGTCTCTCTGTCTTTCTGTCTCTGTCTCTGTCTCTCTGTCTCTCTCTCTGTCTCTCTCTCTCTGTCTCTCTGTCTCTCTCTCTCTCCCTCTCTCTCTCTGTCTCTCTCTCTCTCTCTCTCTCTCCCTCTCTCTCTGTCTCTCTCTCTATCTTTCTGTCTCTGTCTCTTTCTGTCTCTCTCTCCCTCTCCCCCCTCTGTCTCTCTCTGTCTCTCTGTCTCTGTCTGTCTCTGTCTGTCTCTTTCTCTCTCTCACTCTCTCTGTCTCTGTTTCCCTGTCTCTTTCTCTCTCTCCCTCTCTCCCTCTCCCTCTCTCTCCCTCTCTCTCTCCCTCCCCCTCTCTCTCTCTCTCTCTCTCTCTCTCTCTCTCTCTCTCCCTCTCCGTCTCTGTCTCTCTCTGTCTCTCTCTGTGTGTCTCTCTGTCTCTGTCTCTGTCTCTCCCTCTCTCTCTCTTCCTCTCCTTCTCCTCTAGTACCCATTTTTTTGTCTTTGTACCCTTAGTTTAGAATAGTGGAAATGCTTAAGAAATGATTCTTTATTGCTTGTTGTTGTTTTAATTGGTAGATTGTTTCCTACACATATAAAACCAAACTAAAAACCTTCTATATGAATTAAATGCAGAAATCAAAAGTAACCTGCCTAAGGGCTCACAAGTGTTCGATGTGACTCTAGAATAAGGTTCTCTTTTGACCTTGACCCAGGATACTGACACTAAGTCATGTGGCTTCTGTCCTCAGGGAAATTAGACAGTTTCCTTCTCCAGGAGATGTGAACAATGGTTTCTGTCCCTTGTCAGCTCAGAGAAATAAATGAAAGTTTTCCTGAGATGTACTTTGCATTGTATCAAACTGCAAGACAGTTTTAATTAGTAAACTATTTCTTCTCTTGGTTTCCCACTGGTACCAATTGGAGCTGGCAATAATGACTCCTTTGTCCTTGGTTTTTCTGTGGGCTAAGGAAGCCAGGGCATAAAATTGATCAGAAAACCTCTTATAGCCAAAGCATTACTTATTAAATTGGATGTTCTACAAGTACGCTATATTCCTAAGATATTGTTTCCCTGCTGCTTACCAGATCAAGTCTAAACTCCCCAGACGAGCATTTGAGGTGCTCTCCATTGTAGCCCCAAGTGACCTTTCCAGCCTCATTTTCCATAGCTTTCCATGTCTCTTCTGCTCCAGCCATATCTGTCTACTGTGCTTGTCCTTCATTTTCTAAGAGGACCATGACATCAGGGAAATGATGACATGACTTGCAGTTGACTTTGATGTGAGCAAGGGAGGGCTGTACAAGGTCACTAGCCTCACTTTCTCCTCCAGAGCCATCTGGGCCCAGTGGCCAGATGTTCATCAGGATGACTGGAGATGGCCCAGGATGCAAAGGGAGACTGTGGCTTTATTGGTCTAAGGTCTTTTCAGGTTCTCTCTTTGAGTGAGGTTCATTGACTGAAGATGTCTTATGCTTTCCTGCCTGTTTTCATCCTTCTCATCACTAAAGAGTAGCCTCCTCACACCCTCCCTGTCTGGCTAAATCCTATGAAAGGCTTGGCTCTGATTGTACTTTCTGTTTGAAGCCTTACCTGACCACCCATCCTTGACAGAGCAAGTGAGTATCCAATATGTAGAAAGTTTTTCATGCACTTTAGGGATAGGGACCTGTGATTTCATTGGTATAGGGAACTCCCAGGTGAGGCAGCTCCTCCTTCCATTTCCTGTTGGCACCTTCCCTTCCCTTTACAATTCTAGAGATTTCTCTAAGGCATTAGAGGTTAAGTGACTTGCTCCAGGAAATAAAACCAATACATATCTTAAGAAGGACTCAAGGAGTAGAAACAGCTCATCCAAGTTACTCTGCCCCCAGATTCCCTCCAAACTATGTAAAAGGGGACTCCAAACAACTTCTGGAGCCCCAGCACCCACAGAACGACACAGAAAAGCTAACCTCCCGCTGAGGACAGCCCAGCAGCCCTGCAGGAAGGACCAGCACAGTGCTCTGGGAGCCAGCAGCGCGCAGCATGCAGAGCACGGGGAGCTGAGCCCAGGTCCCTGTGAGCCGAGGTTTTAGCCCCAGGGCAGCAGGGCCAGCAGCCGGCTGGAGAGACCCCAGAACACCAGCGGCTGTGGCGATTCCAGAATTATCAACATAGACATGCCTAGGACAAAGTGAGAGGTTAGTGCCCTATGGACTTTGGGACCAGTATTTGGAGAACGCGTCAGCTTCCTCCCCTGGGGGCTAGAAGCCACTGAGGAGACATGCCATTTTGTAGTTTTCAGAGGCAGCTCCAGCTCCTGGCCTGAGAACTGTAGGAAGATCCAGAGATCAGTCTTGGGGGGTAATCGCTCTTGCTTTAACCTCCCTGGATCTGGATTGTGATCTGGGGTGGAGGTTGTGGGTGGGCTTCCAGCTTCCAGAAACGGAAGTTGTCCCCCACACGTTCGGGATGAAAATTCCTGTCTGGCAGCAGAGCCACAGTGTGGGAACAAGCCCAAAAGTCAAGTATTTAAGTGGCAACATGAGAAGGCAAAGGAAACAGAAAAATGCAACCCTAGACTCCTATTTTGGGGGCATAGAGTGGGAAAAGGACTGTGAGGTCAGAAGTCCTGCTCCAAAAGCCCCAGGGGAAAACATGAGCAGGTTGCAGGCCATAGAGGACCTTAAGAAGGACTTTAAAAATCAAATAAGAGAAGTGGAGGAAAAATTGGAAAGAGAAATGAGAAAGATGCAGGAAAAGTATGAAATGAGGGTCAACAGCCTGACTGAAGAAAACAACACCTTAAAAAATAGACTAACTCAAATGGCAAAGGAGACCCAAAAGGGCAATGAGCAGAAGAATGCCTTAAAAAGTCGAATTTGCCAGATGGAAAAAGAATCTCAAAAGTTCACTGAGGAGATTCATGCCTTCAGAGTTAGACTGGAGCAAATGGAAGCTAATGACTTTATGAGAAATAAAGATGCTGTTAAGTAGATCCAAACAAATGAAAGATTAGAAGGCAATGTGGAATATCTCATGGGAAAAACCACTGGCCTGGAAAATAGATCCAGGAGAGACAATTTAAAAATTATTAGACTACCCGAAAGCCATGATCAAAGAAAGAACCTAGAAATCACCCTTCAAGAAATTCTCAAGGAAAACTGCCCTGATGTTTTAGATCCAGAGGGCAAAATAGAGGTTGAAAGAATCCACTGATCACCTCCTGAAAAAGATCCGAAAAAGAAAACTCCCAGGAATATTATAGCCAGGTTCCAGAATCCCCAGATCAAGGAGAAAATACTTCAAGCAGTCAGGAAGAAACAATTTCAATATTGTGGAAACACAATCAGAATAGCCCAGGACCTGGCAGCTTCTACACTGAGGGATCGAAGGGCATGGAATATGATATTCCAAAGGGCAAAAGAACTGGGAATGAACCCAAGGGTCACCTACCCAGCAAAACTGAGTATTTTGTTTCAGGGGAAAATATGGTCATTCAGTGGAATAGAGGACTTTCAAGCATTCTTGAGGAAAAAACCAGAATTGAATAGAAAATTTGACATCCAGATGCAAGAAGCAAAAGATGCCTGAGAAGGTAATCAGGGAAAAGAAATCAAAAGGAACTTATCAAAGTTGAACTATTTACATTCCTATATGGAAAAACAATGACTGTGACTGATGAAATCTTTCTCACTATAAAAATAATGGAAGAAGGGTGTGTGGTCATATGAATACTTATGTGAATGTGTGTGTATATGGTTACAGTTATATATGGATAGAGGGCATAGGTTGAATTTGTTGGGAAGGGAGGATACTCAAGGGGTGAAATTATGAGGTGAGAGAGGAAAGTGGCAAGAGGAGATGGGGAGAGACAGGGTAGGGTAAACTATCTCATGTAGAAGAGGCAAGGGGAAGTGGTTGCAGGGGGGGGCGGAGAATAGGAAGGCAAAAAGGTAAAATCACATTCTCATTGAATTTGGTTCAGGGAGAGAATGACATACATACTAAATGGGATATCTCAACCTACAGCAGAATAGGGGGAAGGGGGATGAGAGGAGGGATGATGGATGGGAAGGCATCCTTGGGGGGAGGGGCGGTTGGAAGTACCCAGTATAGACAAGCACAGGATCATGTAGGGAATGGACCAGGTGGGGGGGTGGGATGAGTGGGAGGGAATTATAAGCAGCCTTGTACAATATATCTACTATGATAATGTTTTGCATAGCTAGACATGTACAACATATACTGAATTACTTATCTCCCAAGAGGGAATGGATGACAAGGGAGGAAGGAAATGGATCTGAAATTCGAGGTCTTAACATTAAATGTTTCAAATATATATAAATACTATTGTTAATACTCTTTTGCTTGTAATAGGGAGATAAGATGTGCAGGCATTGGGACACAAAGATTCACCTTCCTCTAATGGAAAAGTCGAAGGGGGTATGGGAGAAGGTATGGGAGAGAGCAGATTGGAGGAAGCGATATCTTGAGGGACTGCTATTCTGGGAGGTTGGGTAGGGGAATAATGGGGGGAAAATGATTGTAACTCAAAATCTGGCGGAAATGAATGATGTAAAACAGAAGTTAATAAAGCATTTGTTTAAAAAAAAAAAGAAGGACTCAAACCCAGTTCTGCCAGGGTATTTCTTGCATTGTAAATGTCAGCTTATTATTGTGGTTGTTATTTCTCTTCTGACCTCAGATAACACTTACTGAGGACATGGATTCTCAGATTTCCACTTCTTTGCTGGAAGTTTGTATGTCTCTATTATTTTCTCAACTTGCACGAGTCAGTTTTGATAGATTTATGTGTTGCTACTAAGCTAGAATTTATTGACCACGTGGCAATACCAATTACCTTTTCAAATGCATGGTTTTGTATATCCTTTTGAGATTATAAACTCCTGGAATATATCAATATTTGCCATACTCTTTTCTACAGTACCCCATATAGAGCCCTGAACTCAGGAGGGGTCTAATACAGAGCGTACAAAAGTGAGTTAATTTGGATAAACCTTATAGGAGCTTGCTGCTTAATATGAAAAGGTAAACATTAATGATTAGTTGAAAAGAAACATGTTTATTTTTTTCAAGTACAGATGGTAACTCAAAAAAGGCTAACAAAATTACCAATAGAAGGACTTGCTTTAACATAAATTCCTTCAGAAACTGCTTTAATAGAAATTCTTCTTGGACCTGCAATGAAGGAAATAAGTATGATTTATAATTATCACATTACTTGTTGTGTTTTATAAATGGAGGTTTCTAAAGTCTAAGACAGATTGTTTACACAAAATATTTTTCTTTTCATCTTTATATTATTCTTTTCCTGACTATTTCAACCCACAAAATATAAAGATAAACTCTAGTCCTGTTCTCATTCAAATGATCACAGACTTTAAGTGAGAAGTGACATGAATTAATGACTTTTTAATATACCTTCAGTAGGACTAAAAAAAGGGAAGAAATTGACATAATTGTAACAAGTGATAGTAGGGTGTTCTGAGTAACTGATTGATTGATTGATTGACTGACTGACTGACTGATGGATGGATGGATGGATGGATGAATGGATTGGCTGGTGATGCCCACTCAAGATGACCTGGATAGAAGAAGCATTTCCTTACGTGAATGTTTCTTTTCTTCAAAGATTGCAAGATTGGGGTGAGGGTAGTATTGGGATTTAAAACAACAGATTTAAGAATGGATTTCTTTACAAAGCAATCAGAAGTTGAAATATCTTTATTTTATTTTAATTTAAATTTATTTCTTTACTTTTAGTTTGCAACATTCAGTGCCACAATCCCTTGAGTTTCAAATTTTCTCCCTTTCCCACTCCTCCCTATTCCCCCTCCCCAAATGGTGGCATGTAATCAAAATATAGGTTCTACAAGAACTTTCACACTGAACATTAGTCAAGTTGTAAAGAAGGGTTATAAACAATGGAGTGAACAATGAGAAAGAAGGGACAAAATAAAATAAAAAACAAAAGAGAGAGAGCAAATAGTTTGCTTCAAACTGCTTTCAGACTCTAGTTTTTTTTCTCTGGATGTGGATCCTTTCCATCATGAGTCTTTTGGAGTTGTCTTCTGACCTTATATTGCTGAGAGAAGGCCAGTCTACCAAAATTAGTAATCACACATACAATGTGTCTGTAATTGTGTACAAAGTTCTCTTGGTTCTGCTCTCCTCACTCAACATCAGTTTATATAAGTTTCTCCAGGTTATTATAAAGTCTGTCTGGTTGTCATTTCTTATAGAAGAATAGCATTCTGTTACATTCATTTGCTACAACTTGTTTAGTCATTTCCTGATTGATGGGCATCCCCTTGGTATCCAATTATTTACCACCACAAAAAGAGCTGCTATAAATAATTTTTGTAAATATGGGTGCTTTTCCCAATTATGATTTCTTTGGGATACAATCCTAGAAGTGGTTTTGCTATTTAAAAGGATATGCACTCTTTATAGCCCTTTGAGTGGGGTTCCAAATAGCTCTCCAGATGGTTGAATCAGTTCACAACTCAACCAACAATGCATTAGTGTTCCAATTTTTCCACATCCTTTCTAGCATTCATCATTTTCCTGTTTTGCCATCTTAACCAATCTGACCAGTGAGATATGGTACCTCAGAGTTGTTTTGATTTGTATTTCTCTAATTTATAGTGATTTAGAACATCTTTTAATATATTTATATACATCTTTAATTTCTGAAAACTGTCTGTTCATATCTGTTGGCCATTTATCAATTGGGAAATGAGAAGTCAAAACATTTTAGTTGAGCTTATGTCTCATTATTTAAAGGGTTATTTTGAATTTTAGGGGGCAATTAGATGGCAAAATGAATAGAGTGCTAGGTCTGAAGTCAGGAGACTCATCTTCCTGAGTTCAAATTTGACTCCAGACACATATTAGCTGTGTGACTCTGGGAAAGTCACTTAAGTCAATTTGCCTTAGTTTCTTATCTATAAAATGAGCTGGAAAAGGAAATGGTAAAACTGTCCAGTATCTTTGCCAAAAACAAAAAGAAAAACCCAACCACAAAAACCAAAATGGAGTCACGAGGAGTTGGATATGACCAAAACAACTGAACAACAAAAACCAAACTTTGGGATCTCAGTTCTTTGAGATGCTCAGAGGAAAGGTCCAATTGCTGTTTGCCTCAGCTCTTATTATATAGATGATGGGAATGGTGAGTTTTGAAAGTTTATACATCTACAAATGCAAGTTCAAACATTTGGGTCATCATCCCCTCAAAAAGTTAATAGCAAGAGATCAAACTTCCTGGATACACTTCATGTTTCTACCATGAAAGCTGAACTAATAAATGTTAATAGAAGGGTTTCACAGATCATTGTAATGAAATGGTTTCAATGGGTACAAATGGACATATGGTAATTGGACTGTGAAATAGAATGCATTTTTAGCTCTAATGCTGGAGTAATTTTAATTTTCTTAAAAATACAATCACTTCTCTCTCTTACTGTGTGTGTGCATGTGTGCATGCATGCACATATCAAGACCTTCGGTAGTAGCTATTTAGCAGAGTAAGTAGAGTGCTGAACCCAGAATAAGGCAGACCTGATTTCAAATCTAGTCTTAAAAAGTTAGTAGCTGAGCAAGGCACCCAATCTCTGTATACCTCAGTTTTATCATATGTAAAATGGGGATAATAACAACATCTAACCTTCAAAGTTGTGATAATTAAATGAGACCATATTTGTAAAGTTCTTTGCAAATCTTAAAGTACTAAAATGCTAGCTATAATTATTTTATTGGTACAAGGAACTTCCTTGTGAATTTTAGAGAGCTGTCCTGAGGTGCTGGGAAGCTAAGCAATTTGCTCAAGGTCACAGAGCCTATATGTGTCACGGATACTAATTAATCAAGATCTTCCAGACTCCCAAGTCAGCTTTCCATCCTTTGGTCCACATTACTTCCCTAATAATTTACATTTGGATGACACATTTTCTTTGCAAGGAATATTCATGTTAACCTTAGCATTAGATTTCATATACTTCAGTCATAATCTATTTATTATAAGTGCAAATTCAATAATTCACTTCAATATAACTCATATTTTATAATCATATAATATATTCTAGGAACTGTACTAAGCTCTATGGGTACAAATACAAAGAATTAAGCAGTTTTTGTCCTCAAGAAACTTCTATTTTATTAAGATAAATAACATGTAGCATACAAAGAGGAATTCCTAGGTTTTCAGTTGGGTTGGTTTAATACCCAGATTTGTAGTCAATAAGCAGTGTAGATAGAGAGTAAACATATTTAGAGAGACCAGTCAAGCAAAAATCAAATAAATTAGGTTAAAAAAACAGGAGGAAGTGATAGGAGAGCAAATATGAGTGGTTGAGTCCACAGAACAAGAATTATTAAGCTCAGGGGATGAAGCCAAGATGGCGGAGTAAAAGCAGGAACTTGCTTGAGCCCCCACTCCAACTACCTCCAATACCTGTATAAAATAACTCTAAACAAATTTGAGACGTACAGAACCCATAAAATGACAGAAAAAAACAAATCTCTCCCTGAAGGCAGCCTGGCAGGCTGAAAGGAAGGGTCAATGAGGCTGGGAGCCAAGAGCAGTCCTGCATGAGCTGCACCTGCCCAGATGTGTGTCCCAGACTGCCTGGAGCAAACTTCAGGGGTATCAATCACCAGCAGCTGTGGTGATTTCCAGACTTCTCAACCAATAAACCCCAAAGAAAAGATAAGTAGGGAACTCTGCTGAAACTGGGTGAGAGTAGAGTGAAGTACAGCCCTTGCCCCCAGGGCAGCAGAGGTGGCATGGCCCAGCTGCAGCTGCAGCCACAATACCTCCAGAACTCCTGGTCTGCACATCATAGGGGGATGAAGAGACCATTCAGAGGGTAATAACTCTTGCTTTGACCTGCTTGAATCTCTGTCACAGTCTTGGGTCGTTGTCATGGGTAAGGGACAACATTGTGCCAGAGTTTGTGGTGGCTGTAAAGAGGGCCCCTCCTCATAGCTCTGACAACACTGCAAAAACCCCAGCAATTTGGGACACAGTTCTCTCCACTCTGGAAGCAGAGTTCTATCAGGACAAAGAGCTCAAAAGTCAAATCATTGGATGGCATGATGAGCAAACAGGAGAAGCTCAATCATACCATAGAATCTTTTTGGGGTGACAAAAAGAATCAAAACCCAGAACCAAAAGAAGGCAACAAAGTCAAAACTCGTGCATCAAAAACTTCCAAGAAAAATAAGAATTGGTTGTAGGCTATGGAGGAGCTCAAGAAGGATTTTGAAAATCAAGTAAGAGAAGTGAAGGAAAAATTGGGAAGAGAAATGAGAACAATGCAAGAAAATTATGAAAAGTGAGTCAATAGCCTGACTGAACAAAATGAAACCTTAAAAATAAGCTAACTCAAATGGCAAAAGAGGCCCAAAAATCCAATGAGGAGAAGAATGCCTTAAAAAACTTAATTGGCCAGATGGAAAACGAATTTCAAAAACTCATTGAAGAGGTCAAGATGGCAGAGTAGTAACAGCATTTCTACACAGCTCCTGCTCACACCACTTCCAAATTTATGTAAAAGAGAACTCTGAACCAACTCTGGAGATCCAGAACCCACAAAATGATACAGAGAAGCTAACTTCCCACTAAGGACAGCCGGGGATCAGCCAGCACAGTGCTCTGGGAGCCGAGCCCAGGCCCACATGAGCCAGAGGTTTTAGCCCCAGGGTGGGCCTGACGAGTAGCCTGCTGGAGGGACCCCAGAACACCAGCAGCTGTGGTGTTTCCAGAATTATCAACACATAGATGTCTAGGACAAAGTGAGAGGTCTTTGGGACTGGTTGGTAGAGCAAGCTGGCCTCTTTCCCTGGGGGAGAGAAACCTCTGAATTGCCACAGCACAATGAGTGCCATGTTGCAGCTTCAGCTCCTGGCCTGCAGACTGTAGGGGGATCCAGTGATCAGTCTGGGGGTGGGTGGGTAAGTGCTCTTGCTTTAACATTCTTGGATCTAGACTGTGGTCTGTGGTGGAGGTCTTGGGGTGTGTGACCAGCTTGCCAGAGTGTGTAGAGGCTTCAGATAGGGCACCCAACTAATACCTCCAGCAGCTGAGAAAACCCAAGCATTTGGAACAGAAGCTCCTCTGACTGGTGGCAGAGTCCTACTGTGGCAACAAGCCCAAAAGTCAAATAATTGTGTGGCAACATGCCTAGGCAAAGGAAACAAAATAAACAGGAAAATTCAATATTAGTCTCCTATTTGGGGGGCAAAGAGGATAGAAACATGGAACAGGAGGAAGACTGGGTGGTCAGAACTCCTACACCAAAAGTCCCAAATGAAAATACAAGCTGATTGCAGGCCATAGAGGACCTTAAGAGGCAGATAAGAGAAGTGGAGGAAAAATTGGGAAGAGAAATGAGAAAGATGCAAGATAAGTATGAAATGAGAGTAAACAGCTTGACTGAGGAAAATAACACCTTAAAAATAGACGAACACAAATGGAAAAAGAGGCTCAAAAAGGCAATGAGGAGAAGAATGCTTTAAAAAGCCAAATTTGCCAGATGGAAAAAAGAATCTCAAAAGCTCACTGAGGAGAATCCTTCCTTCAGAATTAGACTGGAGAAAATTTAAGCTAGTGACTTAATGAGAAATCAAGATGCTGCTAAGCAGATCCAAACAAATGAAAGAATAGAAGGCAATGTGAAATATCTCATGGGAAAAACCACTGACCTGGAAAATAGATCCAGGAGAGATAATTTAAAAATTATTGGACTACCTGAAAGCCATGATCCAAAAAAGAACCTAGAAATCACCCTTCAAGAAATTCTCAAGGAAAATTGCCCTGATGTTTTAGACCCAGAGGGCAAAATAGAGGTTGAAAGAATCCACCAATCACCTCATGAAAAAGATCCCAAAAAGAAAATTCCTAGGAATAATATAGCCAGGTTCCAGAATTCCCAGATCAAGGAGAAAATACTACAAGGAGCCAGAAAGAAACAATTTCAATATTGTGGAAACACAGTCAGGATAGCACAGGATCTGGCAGCTTCTACACTGAGGGATTGAAGGGCTTGGAATATGATATTCTGGAGGGCAAAGTAGCTGTGATTAAAACCAAGAATCACCTATCCAGCAAAACTGAGTATTTTGTTTCAGGGGAAAATATGGTCATTCAGTCGAATAGAGGACTTTCAAGCATTCTTTTTTTTTTTTTTAACTATTGCAAATATTTTAATAAGTGTTCTCTGCAAGGCATTTAAAACACCAGTTTGTGAGGATAAACTCCATTGGAGAGAGAGAAGACAGAACGCAGGTAGCCACGGAGCTGAGGAATTTTCTTGATTTGGGGTAGGATCTGAGAGTCTACTGTTTTCTGATCAGCCTTGCGCTGCTCTGTAATCTCGTATTTCTCTTTTTCTGTGTCAAAAATCTCTCCTTCTTGGTGTCTAGGTTTACGGAGCCTCTTCTTCTTGAAGTAAGCATCAGTAAGATGATTTGGAATTTTCACACCTGAAAGGTTAACTCGGGTAGAAGTGGCAATGACAAATTTCTGATGGGTCCTGCTCAGAGGAACACGGTTGATGGTCAGAGGTCCAGTCACCAGTAGCAAGCCACTAGCCAGTTGCTTTAGGAAAACCACGCGCTTGCCTCTGTGGCGGCCAGTGAGCATGATCAGAACCGTACCGGGCTTGATGCTAGCTCGAAGTCTCCTCACATGCTGGCTAAAGGGCTTTTTGCCATGACTTAGCAGCTTTCTAGGCACATCCTCAGTAGGGTAATACCTAGGCATTTTGCGAATCTTTACCACTCGAGTTCCTCCATTCTTATCACCACCAACAGGCTTTGAGATAGTAGCGGGCACTTTGTCTTTCTTCTTCCTTTCGATCCGGGTTTTGGGGGCAGCATATTTCCGCTTGTACATGGCTCTCCGGGAATACATGGCAGACCTGGAGTATCTACCGATCCCTCGGGCCAGGACGGGGTTCCGACTGCAATGCTTTTGAGACTTTTTGAACTTTTCAGTGACATCTTCCTTTTTTTTCTCTTTTTTTTCCTTTTTGACCTTCTTTTCCTTGAGTGGCTTTTGGTCTGCCATCTTGAGAGACGGGAAAGAGCTCAAGCATTCTTGATAAAAAAAAAAAAAAAACAACAACAAAAAAAAAACACCAGAGTTGAATAGAAAATTTGACATTCAGATACAAGATGCAAGAGATGCTTGAGAAGGTAAACATGGAAAAGAAATCAGATGGAACTTATCAAAGTTGAACTATTTACATTCCTACATGGAAAAACAATAATTGTAACTGATGAATCTTTTCTCAGTAAGAAAAAAATATATATATATATGGAATTTGTGTATATATGTTTGCAGGTATACATAGATAGAGGGCACAGGTTGAATTTAATAAGAAGGGATGATACTTAAGAGGTGGAATTAAGAGTTGAGAGAGGAATATAATGAGAGGATATGGGGAGAGACAGAATGGGGTAAACCATCTCATATAGAAGAGGCAAGGGAAAATTGTTACAATGGAGGGGAAGAACAGGAAGACAAAAAGGAAAAACCCTACTCTCATTGAATTTTGCTCAGGGAGAGAGTGACATACATACTAAATAATATATCTCACCCTACAGGAGAGTAGGGGAGAGAGGGATGAGATGGAGATGATGGAAAGGAGGGTGGGAGGGAGTGGGGGCAGCGAAGTTGGACTTTTGAAAAGGGACAGGATCAAAGTAGGGAATGGAACAAGTGGGAGGTAAGATAGGAGGGAGGGAAATATAGTCAATCTTCTCAATATATTATCTACAATGTTAATGTTTTGCATATACTGAATTGCAAGGAATGAACTTGGAATTCAAAGTTTTAAAATTAAATGTTTAAAAATATATAAATGCTATTATTAATACTATTTTACATATAATTGGGAAATAAGATATGCAGTCATTGGGGCACAGAGATTCACATTGCCCTATGAAAACATTGAAGGGGATATGGGAGAAGATATGGGAGAGAGCAGACTGGAAGAGTGGATATCCTGTGGGACTGCTATTCTAGTGTTGGGGGTAGGGAAATAACGGGGAAAAAACCATAACTCAAAATCTGATGGAAACGAATGATGCAAATCAGAAGTCAATAAAGCATTTGAAAAAAAAAAAACAACTCACTGAAGAGAATAATTCCTTCAAAATTAGACTAGATCAATTGGAAGCTAATGACTTTATGAGAACTGAAGAAAATATAAAACAGAACCCAAAGAATGAAAAAATAGAAGGAAATGTGAACTATCTCATTGTAATGTGAACTATCTCACTGACAAGGCATTGTGAACTATCTCACTGACCTGGAAAATAGATCCAGTAGATATAATCTAAAAATTTGCTGGACTACCTGTTCAAAAAAAGAGCCTAGAAATAATCCTTCAATAAATTCTGAAGGAAAATTGCCCAGGGGGGAGGATCCAAGATGGAAGTGTAGAAGCAGGAAAACTCCCTGCACTTCCCCCACCTTAAATACCTATAAAATTACTCAAACAAATTTTAGGGCTACAGAATCCACAAAGTGACAGAAACAAACTTCCCACTGAAGATAGCCCAGCAGGCCAGCAGGAGGGGTCCATTGCGCATACTGGGAGCAAAGCCTTACCCTGCCTGAGTACAGGGTTTTAGCCTGAGGGTGGCCTGATGAGACATAGCTGGAGGGACTTGGGGAGAGTGGATCACCAACAATTGTGGCCATTTCCAGAATTATCAATCCATAAATGTCAAAGACAAAGTGAGAGGTCAGTGGATTTGAGAACAGGGGGTGCAAGAGCATGGTCCTGCCTCTGCCCCCAGAAGGAGAAGTGGTTGAGGAATGGTGGCCATACAGCCACTGCCTCCACCTGGCTGCTTCAGAACTCCTGGCCTGCAGATTATAGGAGGACCAGGCAACCATTCATAATCACTCTTGCTTTAACCTTCTTGGATCTGGATTGCTGTCTAGGGTGGAAGTCCTGGGGTGTGTGACCCGTGTGCCAGAGCCAGTGGAGGCTTCTGAGAGGGCACCCAACTAATAGCTCTGGCAGCTGTGAAAACCCTAGCAGGTTGGGGCAAAGCTCTCCTCTTTGGAAGCAAAGTTCTACTGTGGCAAAAAGCTCAAAAGTCAAGAAGCTGAGGGGCAACATGAAGAGGGAATAGCATACACACTCTATTGGATAATATACCCAGGAAAGTAGGGTGTCAGTGGATGAGATGGGGGATGATGGAAGGGAGGGAAGATTGGGGGATAGGGTAGTTAGAAGGAAACACTTTTGAAAAGGGACAGGATTAGAGCAGAAAATTGAATAAGTGGGAGGCAGGATAGGACAGAGAGAAATATAGTTACTTTCACTATATAACTACTATGGAAATGTTTCATGTAACTGCACATGTACAACTGTATTGAATTGCTTGTCTTCCCAGTGGTAGTGGGTGAGGATGGAAGAAGGGAAAGAATCTGGAAATCAAAGTTTTAAAAACAAATGTTAAAAAATGGCTTTTACATGTGACTGGGAAATAAGACATATAGGCACTGGGGTATAGAAATCCATCTTGTCCTCCTAGCAATTTGGGGGCAGGGAATGGGGGAGGATATAAGAGAGAACAGATTGGGGGAAGGGGTATTCAGAAGGCTTGCTCTCTTGGGTTGCAGGGTAGGAGAAAGATGGGGAGAAAATTTGTAACTCAAAGTCTTGTGGAAACAAATGTTGAAAACTAAAAGTCATAAAAAAAGAATTATTGCATTCACAGGTCTCTATGAATTTCCAGGACAAATCTGGAAATTTAACGGTAAGTATAATGAGCCCGAATGAACTGTTCAATTATATTAATCAAGAACAGACTATTCCAGTCTAACCTGGCTTTATTTATGTTGAGGATTATTAGACTAGACCTTAAAAGAATGCCAGAAATGTGGTATATTAAGACTTGTAAGAAAGGATCTCACAATGAATCAAGAGGTGCAACCTGAATGATTGTGTTTTGGGGAACTGGTTGAAGCTCCAAACTTAAAAAATAGTGATTAGCTGATGTCACTATGGCAAATGTTATGAGCAGATAGCACCAAGAATATCTCTCTTCAACTCTGAACATCTTTTCCTCATCACTAAAATAATTGGTTTGAGCTGGATGACTACTGAGTGCTCTGCCAGCTCTAAATCTTACAGTCTTACAGCTCTTACAGTCTTCTGGTTCTATCTTTGCTCTCATCTCATCATAGTACTAGCCTCTGACTCTTAAGAGGCTTCAGTTTCTTTCGAAGCTGCTCAAATATCACCTATACATTAGCATTTCCTGATTTCTCAGCTAGCAGTCCATCTCTCTACTCCTCTCAAGTTATTCAAATTCTTCCTGAGATGTCTATGATCTAGGTGACCCTAAGTAAGTCACTTAACTTGCCATATTGCACTGTTTCCTCACCTGTGAAGTGAGGCACTTAGCTTCTGTGGCTTTGAAGATCCTTTTCAGTTATAAATCACGCTTTTAATGGTATTTTTTACTTAATGATATGTGCATATGGTTTGTCCCACAAAGAGAATCTAAGTTCCTCAAGAGCAAAGACTCTCTCCTTTTTGTCTATTTATTGGCAGCTCTTAGCATAATATCTGGCTCAGAAGAGACATGATAAATGCTTGTTGATTGCCTGATTATTTTATTCAATATATTTACTTACAGATTCAGATAAAGGAATACATATGGCATACAGAAAGGAAGCATAGCTACATGTATGACAAAATCAGTATTCTGAAAACAATTTCGACTGGCAAAGATTGAAGAAGAAATCTAATAGGGATGACAGAGATCTAAAAATTGAGACTGGTAGAGATTTTAGAGAGTGCTGTACTTGGACTCAGGTAGTGCTGAGTTCAAATTCAGTCTCAGACACATATTAGCTATGTCTCCTTGGAGAAGCTATTTAACCTCTGTCTGCCTCAACATTCTTACCTGTAAAATGGGGATAATAATAGCACCTGTCTTCCAGATTTTCTGTGAATATTTGATCAGGTAGTATTTGTAGAGTACATTACAAACTTTAAAGTGATATAGAAATGTTTCTCTTTTTATTCCTCCTCCTTTTTCTTCCTCCTTTTCCTCTTCTTCCTTCTCATTTTTATTTTTTAAAAATGTTTATTTTTAGTTTACAACATTCATTTCCACAAGATTTTGAGTTACAAATTTTCTTCCCTTCTTTCCCCTAGCCACCATCCCAGAACAGCAATAACACTGAATACCCCCTCCTCCAATCTGCTCCCTCCTATATCCTCCCCCATCCTCCCTCCAACTTTCCAGAAGGGCAAGATGCATCTCCACACACAAGTGCCGGTATATCTTATTTTCCAGTGCATGTAAAAACAATAATAATTATTTTGAACATTTGATTTTAAAACTTTGGATTCTAGATTCTTTCTCTTCTTCAATCATCATCCAACCTTACTGGGAAGATAAGCAATTCAGTATAGGTGGTACAAGTGTAGTTACACAAAACATTTCCATAGTGGATATATTGTTAAAGACTGACTATATTTCCCACTATACTATCCCGCCCCCCCCCCCCAACTTGTTCTATTTTCCACTTTGACCCTGTCCCTTTTCAAACTACCCTTCCCCCCAACCTGCCCTCCCCTCCATCATGCTCCCTCTTATCCCCTTCTCCCCTACTTTCCTGAAGGGTGAGATACCCACATTAGTGTGTATGTTATTCCCTCCTTAATACGAATTCAGTGTGAGTAAAGTTAATTGATTCCCTTTTTCCTTCCTGTTCTTCCCCTCCATTGTAACTATTTTCCCTTACCTCTTTTATATGAGATAATTTCCCCTATTCTGTCTCTTCCTATCTCATCTCATTATATTCCTCTCTCACTTCTTAATTTTATTTTTTAAATGTCATCCCTTCCTATTTAATTGATCCTGTGCCCTTTGTCTATGTATACCTGTACACATATATACACATACTCAATATGTATTTATACACACATATACCCTCTTATATTGACATATATTTTTACATATATATGTATATTTATATACATTTATATTCCCTTCAACCATCCTTATACTGAGAAAAGTTTCATAAGTTACACTTAATTTTTTCTATGTAGGGATGTTCCTCATACTGAGAAAAGTGTCATAAGTTACAATTAATTTTTTTCTATGTAGGGATGTAAATAGGTCAACTTGGATAAGTTCCTTATTATTTCTTTACCCTGTTTACCTTCCCATGCTTCTCTTGCTTCTTGTATCTGAATGTCAAATTTTCTATTCAATTCTGGTTTTTTCATTAAGAATGTTTGAAAGTCCTCCTCTTCATTGAATGACCATAATCTCCCCTAAAACATGATACTCAGTTTTGCTGGGTAGGTGATTCTTTGTTTTAATCCCAGCTCCTTTTACCTCCAGAATATCATATTCCAAGCCCGTCTATATTGATATCCATCAATATAGAAGCTGTCAGATCCTGTGTTATCCTGATGGTGTTTCCACAATATTCAAATTGTTTCTTCTTGGTTGCCTTTAATATTTTCTCCTTGATCTGGGAACTCCAAAAACTATCTATATTATTCCTAGGAGTATTCTTTTTGTGATCTTTTTCTTCTTTTTTTCCAAATGCTTTACTAACTTCTGACTTGCATTATTCATTTCCCCCAGATTTTGAGTTACACATTTTTCCCCATTTTCTCCTACCCACCACCCCAGAATAGCAATCCCACAGGATATCCCCTCTTCCAATATGCTCTCTCCCATATCTTCTCCCATATCCCCTTTGACTTTTTCAGTAGGGCATGGTGAATCTCTATGCCCCAATGCCTGTATATCTTATTTCCCAATTATATGTAAAATAGTATTATTAATACTATTTATATATTTTTAAACATTTGATTTTAAAACTTTGAATTCCAGATTCATTTCCTTCCTCCTTTGTCACCCACCCTTACTGGGAAGATAAGTAACTCAGTATATGTTGTAATGTGTAGCTATGCAAAACATTACCATAGTAGATATATTGTAAAAGACTGACTACATTTCCCACCCTCCTATCCCACCTCCCACTTGTTCTCTTCTCTACTTTGATCCTGTCCCTTTTCAAAAGTGGGTGCTTTCAACTCCCCCCCCCCAGTCTGCCCTCCCTCCCATCATCCCCCTTCAAATCCCACTCCCCTCTACTCTCCTGTAGGGTGAGATATCCTATTTAGTATATATGTCATTCTCTCCCTGAGCCAAATTCAATGAGAATAAGGTTTCACCTTTTTGCCTTCCTGTTCTTCCCCTCCATTGTAACCATTTTCCCTAGCCTCTTCTATATGATATAGTTTACCCCATTCTGTCTCTCCCCATATCCTCTCATTATATTCCTCTCTCAACTCTTAATTTCACCTTTTAAGTATCATCCCTTCTATTAAATTCCACCTGTGCCCTCTATCTATGTATACCTGTCAACATATATACACACATTCACATATGTATTCATATGACCATATACCCTTCTTCAACTATTTTCATACCGAGAAAGTTTCATCAGTTATAGTTGTCATTTTTCCATGTAGGAATATAAATAGTTCAACTTTGATAAGTTCCTTCTGATTTCTTTTCCCTGTTTACCTTCTCAAGCATCTCTTGCATCTTGTATCTGAATGTCAAATTTTCTATTCAACTCTGGTTTTTTCCTGAAGAATGCTTGAAAGTCCTCTATTCCAGTGAATGACCATATTTCCCCCAGAAACATGATACTCAGTTTTGCTGGGTAGGTGATTCTTGGTTTTAATCCTAGCTCCTTTGCCCTCCAGAATATCATATTCCAAGCCCTCAATCCTTCAGTGTAGAAGCTGCCAAATCCTGTGCTATCTTGATTGTGTTTCCACAATATTGAAATTGTTTCTTCCTGGATGCTTGTAATATTTTCTCCTTGATCTGGAAATTCTGGAAGCTGGCTATAATATTCCTAGGAGTTTTCTTTTTGGGATCTTTTTCAGGAGGTGATCAGTGGATTCTTTCAACCTCTATTTTGCCCTCTGCTTCTAAAAAAGCAGGGCAATTTTCCTTGAGAACTTTTTTTTTTGTTTTTTGGAGGGCTATTGGGGTTAACTTGCACAAAGTCACATGGCTAGGTTTTTGTTTGTGTGCGCGTTAAGTGTCTGAGGTTGGAATCGAGCTCAGGTCCTTCTGACTCCAGGGCCAATGCTCTATTTACTGTGCCACCTTGCTGCCCGAGAACTTCTTGAAGGATGATTTCTAGTTTCTTTCTTTGATCATGTCTTTCAGGTAGTCCAATAACTTTTAAATTATCTCTCCTGGATCTATTTTCCAGGTCAGCAGTTTTTCCCATGAGATATTTCACATTGCCTTCTATTCTTTCATGTTTTGGATCTTTTTAATAGTATCTTGATTTTTCATAAAGTCACTAGCTTCCATTTTCTCCAGTCTAATTCTGAAGGAAGGATTCTCCTCAGTGAGTTTTTGAGATTCTTTTTCCATCTCGCAAATTTCACTTTTTAAGGCATTCTTCTCCTCATTGCCTTTTTGAGCCTCTTTTTCCATTTGAGATAGTCTTTTTTTTTTTTTTTTTTGCTTTTTGGAGGGCAGTTGGGTCACACGGCTAGGTCTTTGTGTGTGCGTTAAGTGTCTGAGGCCAGATCTGAACTCAGGTCCTTCTGACTCCAGGGCCAGCACTCTACTCACTGCCCCACCTAGCCGCCACTGAGATAGTCTATTTTTAAGGTGTTATTTTCCTCAGTCAGGCTGTTGACTCTCCTTTCATAATTTTCTTGCATCTTTCTCCTTTCTCTCCACAATTTTTCCTCTACTTCTCTTATCTGCTTCTTAAGGTCCTGCAGGGAAGTCCTGTTTCTACTCTGCCATCTTGACTCCACCCCTGGGATCTTTTTCAAGAAGTGATTATTGAATTCTTTCAATTTTTATTTTTCCCTCTGCTTCTAAAATATCAGGGCAATTTTCTTCGAGAATTTCTTGAAGGATGATTTTTAGGTTCTTTTTTACATAATGGCTGTCATGTAGTTCAATAATTTTTAAATTATATCTCCTGGATCTATTTTCTAGGTCAGTGGTTCTTTCCAATGAGATCTTTCACATTGCCTTCAATTTTTTTTTATTTTTTTGAATCTGTTTAATAGTATCTTGATTTCTCATAATGTCATTAGATTCCATTTGCTCCAATCTAATTCTGAAGTAATTATTCTCTTCAGTGGGCTTTTGAAATTATTTTTTCATCTGGCAAATTTAGCTTTTTAAGGCATTCTTTTCCTCATTGGATTTTTGGGCCTCTTTTGCCATTTGAGTTAGTCTATTTTTTAAAGTGTTATTTTCTTCAGCCATGTTGTTGACTCTCTTTTCATGATTTTCTGGCATCATTCTCATTTCTCTTTCCAGTTTTTTCTCCACCTCTCTTATTTGGTTTTCAAAATCCTTCTTGAGCTTCTCCATGGCCTGAAGCCAATTCATATTTTACTTGAAAGCTTTTGGTGCAGGCCTTCTGACTTTGTTGTCTTCCTCCTTTTCCATGCTTTGATCCTTTTTTTTTACCTAAAAAAGGAAACTAAGTTTTCACTCCTGTGCTTTCTTTCCTTCCTTTGCTTGCTCATATTACCACTCAGTTACTTGACTTTTGAGCTTTTTGCCACAGTGGAACTCTGCTTCCAGAGAGGAGAGCTTTGTCCAGAATCACTGAGGTTTTCACAGCTGCTGGAGCTATTAGTTGGGTGCCCTCTCTGAAGCCTCCACAAACTCTGGCACCTGGTCACACAACCCAGGACCTTCACCCAAGACAGTGATCCAGATCCAAGCAGGTCAAAGCAAGAACTATTACATCTCTGAATGGTAGCTTATTCGCCCTAAAATCTGCAGGCCAGAAGCTTTGAAGCAGCCACACTGCAGCAGCATGGCAACAGTGGGTCTGCCACTTCTCACCTTATTGCCTCAGGGGCAGAGGCAAGACTGCACTCCTGGTCCCCTTGTTCCCAAAGTCCACACTGACCATTTATTTTGCCTTTGGCATTTATGGACTGATAATTCTGGAAACCACCACAGCTATGGTGTGATGGTTTCCACCCTTCCAAAATCCAGTGCAGCTGCTGGTCAGGCCACCCTGTGGCTAAAACCTTGGGTTTGTGCAGGGCGGGGCTCAGCTCCTAGCATGCTGTGCTGGACCTTTCTTGATAGCCTGCTGGCCTGCCTTCAGTGGGAGATTTGTTTCTCTTGTCACTTTGTGGGTTCTGTAGCTCTAAAATTAATTTAGAGTCATGTTTTATACGTATTTGAGGTGGTTATGGGGGGAGCTCACAGACTTTTCCTGCTTCTATGCTGCCATCTTGGCTTCACCCACCTTCTCATTTTTCTTCCTCCTACCCTTGTCCTCTTCCTCCCCTTCCTTTTCCTTATTTTACAGATAAAATCAACTGATCTTTGGAAAAGGTAAGTGATTAGTCCAAGTGGCAGGGCTGAGATCCATACCCTCTGTCTACTATCAGTTTTCTTAGTCATACATGTTAATAAACAGCAGGATCAGGATTTAAACCCCAATCCTCTGACTGAATCCAACATGCTTTAAACTCTACTCCTTGACCCATCATAAGGAGCTGTCCCTTGCTAAGACCTGTTTTTAGTTGGAAAAAAAAGCTATGGGATTGCAAGGTAGTCACAAGCCCTATGCTGACACCTAATTCAGGGTCTAGATCACTTCCTCCCAAATTCCCAAGTTTATATTCAGGAAAAGTGCTATGCTCTTTTAAGCATGGAAATAAAATGGAACACATACTTATCTGTCCTTGGTTTTCCTCTTCAATGTTTCAGCCAGAAAACATACTCATTGATGCCAGCGCTGACAGAGATAACATTTGGCTATATCATATTTTCCTATTCATGCACATTTCCATCACTCTCAGATGTATGCCTCATGGCCCTATATCATCCAGACTGATGTCAAACATGAAGCACCATTGGGTCAAGCAATAACTAGAATGACCAGCTTTTGTATCTTTGTACTCCAAGTGGCACTGTTTTGGGGGCAAAAACTCAAGTTGTATGCTTTTAAACCTGGGCTATAGACACTTTGACATTTTACATAAGTAGGCAACAGGTGCTATCTTTTACCTCTCCCAAATTTTCTCATTGAGCATCTTGCATCTTTTAATTGGTTGTGAAATGCAAAAAAAGGGGGCTGTCCCAGATTCTCTCAGTATTCAAATCTGTCATATGCCTTCCTCCCTTTCATAGACCTGCAAATGGTTGTTCATCATCTTCATATACTTAGCCCTAAGGTTGCAGGACAGACTGCAGGAATGGAACAAGCAAATATCTATATGTACATTTGCTTGTTATATATATTTATTGGCTGATTTATTGGCTAATCTGCTCAATGACAGGACAAAAAGATGCCATCCACTCTCACCCCAGTACTTTGGACATATTGAGCTCCACATTAGAGTCCCCAGATCCATTCATTTAGAACAGTGGCTTACTCGTGGGTGGAAAATTTGACTTTTCAAACCATCTGGCTTAGAGTCACCAGAATCACTCCAAAGTCTCTTGATTGTCCCCTAATGTCCCATTCTCAGAGGGGTCACACCATTTAATTTCAGAAATGGAGAAATCTTGTCTGACTTCCAACTGTCAGTTTTCAATACTTTTTTAATAGCCCATTTCTAAAACCCCATGGAGACCAGGACTGTATAGAGGAGATGACAGCGTCTTCATAGTGGCCTCAATCCTAAAGCAAGGAGTTCTGGGCTGAAAACACATCTGCTTTACCTGGAATACTCCATGTATTTTCTTTTAATCTTTGACAGTAGTGCCAAGTAAAACAGCTTGTAAATCATGAATTCATCATATATCAGGCTTGCTGCTAAATCAATATGGAGTCTGGTTTTACTGCTCCCTCCCCATTTCCATAGCAGAACAGGCTCAAAATGAAATGTTTTATTGCTGGAATTGGAAAATCATAGCAGTACAGCATGAACTCCATCCAAATGGTATTGAAATCAAAGAGGCCTTCATAACCATCTGGATTCAAAATATGTACTTTTCAGGGTGGGGGGTGGGGAAGTGGGCCCCAGGGAGAGGGAAGGACTTACCCAAGGTCATACCACAAATCAGTGGCTGAGCTAGAATCTGCAGTGGAGACTATCACAGTTTAGAAAGGTGGCAAACTTTCATTTTTTTTTTTTTGGTTCTTAGAAACTTCCCTCTCTTTACTTAGTTAAACTCATTTTCTGGTAATGATTTTCTGGTATGATACTTTGCATCACTATTCCTGGGCACCGGTGTTACAACACAGGCCACTAAAATTTTGGGAAAAAGAAATTGATTATACACACACACACACACACACACACACACACACACACACACACACGTGTGTGTGTGTTTGTGTGTGTGTGTGATTACTGATCTGAGAGGCTTTCTTAAATTAGCTGTCTAGCTCTCTGTGCATAGACTTCTAATTTATTATTAAGATAAAAATTAACACAAAGCTACAAGAATGACAAAAATAAAAGGTCCACTGTTTCATGAAAACAACTCCAAGCTGACCAATTTAAACAAGTTTTTATGCAAAAAAATAAGACTGGGACAGACAACAGGACATTGACAACTGTCACAGTGTTCGCACACAGATGTTAAATTGATGTGCATCAATTGTAAATATGTTTTGGGGATCAGTCATTTCAGTCATGTGTGACTCTTCTTGATACTGTTTGGGGTTTTCTTGCCAAGGATACTGGCAAGGTTCACCATTTCCTTCTCTAGAGTAATGATGAGTGGACCAAAAATAAGGAAAGAAGTGCACTAGAAAATTTTGATATTCCTTGCTAGGCTGGAGATACAGTGACAGTTTAGAATATTAACTTGCCTGTAAAAATCTTCTGGAGAATATGATGGAGTTTTATGAGCATTATTGTCTCACAAAACAGAAACATTTATGAATAAAACCAGTTTAAAGGGAACTTGGCAAATGACCCAACTAAGCAAAATTACCCAAAGGAAGTTTTGGGATGAAGCTGGAAGGACAACAGATGAAAGGATCAAAAAGTCAGTGAATATAAATACACATATGTGTATATATGTATGTATGCATGTATGCATACATGTGCATGAGCAACATAGATGTTTTTTCTAGAAATTTATACCTATATCTCTGACTTTGTTGTCTTCTTCTGGTTCCATGTTTTGATTCTTTTTGCCACCCTCCAAAAAATGTTTCTATGGTGTGATTGAGCTTCCTCTGTTTGCTGATATTGCCAGCCAATTACTTGACTTTTGGGCTCTTTGCTATGGTAGAACTCTGCTTCCAGAGTGGAGAGAACTGTGTCCCAAATTGTTGGGGTCTTTGCAGTTGTCAGAGCTATGTGAAGGATGCCCCCTATATAGCCACCACAAGCTCTGGGAAACTAGTGTTCCTCACTCCAGGACCACCAACCAAGACTGTGATCCAAATCCAAGCAGGTGAAAGCAAGAGCAATTACCCTCTAAATGATGGCTTGAACCACCTATAATCTGCAGGCCAGGAGCTATGGAGGCCAGACCTCAATCTACTCTCACCCTGGATTAACAGGGTTCCCCACTGACCTTTCACTTTCTCTTTGGTGTTTATGGGTTGAGAAGTTTGGAAACCTCCACAGCTGCTAGTGATTCACCCTCCTTAAGTGTGCTTCAGCCATTCTGGGTCACTCATTTGGGCCAGTGTGGCTCATGCAGAACTGTGCTGGGCTCCCAGCTTTGTGCAATAGATCCCTCCTGTTGAATTGCCAGGCTGCCTTTAGTAGGACATTTGTTTTTCTCTGTCACTTTGTGGTTCTATATCTCTCAAATTGTTTAGAGTCATTTTTGACAGATATTGGAGGTGGTTGGAATGGGAGCTCAAGCAAGTTCTTGTTTTTACTCTGCCATTAGCTCTGCCCCCCCCCCCCCCCACACCAGTATGTGTTTTTCTAAGTCAATATGTGGTGTGGAGGGATACTTATTCATTGTTTAGTGGCCCTCATTTCTATTTGAGTTTGATGGAAGTTCTGTAGATGACCTGTGCACAGAGAGGAAATGGATGGGGAATTATAGCATAAGAGTGGAAGCTCATTAAACCAATCAACAACTCCACCCAAGTAAAAGAAATGGCCTTAATCAGACGAGAATACCTCTATTAAATCAATTTGTGAAAGACATTAAACTAGGTGTGAAAAGTACTTCTATGTATTGAAGTCATAAAAGCTATGATGAAATGAAATGGTGCAGGTGGTACATTAAGATTGACTGGAGAGACTCAATCAGGCCCTGTGGGTTTTTGATGAAATAGGAAACCAATTCAGAACAATTGAATACTTCAATAACTGGCCTATTATTGGTGGAATCTGTTCCAGCCAAGCTCTTGATAGAGAATAACTTAGTGTGTGGTGGGAATGAGGAAATGAGCCTTGATATCCCTATCCCTTTGACACAAAAAGGAGCTGTTTTTTTTTTTATTTTAAAGGGTCACAGGACTTGGACTTCCCATCAGAATCCTTGTAGTGTCCTCAGAACATCAGTGCCTGGCAGCAATATCTTCATCAAGAGCCAAAGAAAGACTGCACACCCTGAGGAATGGCAGTTTTAAAATTCTACAAGGAATTAAGCAGAAATATGCCCTTTGCCTCAGTGACAACTTTATGAGGACCCCACATAAGGAGATGTGTTATGCCCCATTTACCACATATAATCTCTAAGCTTGAGTCCACTTTCCTTCAGACTCTGTAGTTGCTGGTGGAAGAATGTGTCTCCCAATTTTTGACAGATGTGATTCTTTTAACCCATTCATTCTTAGTACACCTTGATATACTTCTGTTTCTGAAAACCAATTCAATTTGGCTTGCTAATTCATCACATCAATGGAGGCTTAGTATTTACATGATTAGCAAAACCTCTCAGCCTCTCGTGGTTATCCCTAGGATGCTGAAAGGGAGAAGTACTAGAATGGAGACTATTTGGGTGACCATCTGACCAGTTCTCAGTGTTTGTGGTGCTTGGGATACTAGGCATAGATACTCCCACAGAGCCTTCATTCCACAGGAAATATCACAAATCTCATGGAGTCACAATGAAAGAATCCAAGTATCCAGGCATCTGCTCGAGATCTTTGCCAAAGGTAGAGCATTACTTTCTTGACTTGCCATAATAAGAACTTCATATTTCAAAAGGGGAGGAACAAAGAAAAGGAAAATCCACTCTCAAATCTGACTTTTTCCTAATAGGCAGAACTAGTTACTGGAGTGGAAATGATGGGAACACTGGGGGAAGTGACTGCTACCCCTTAGAGTCTGAGGAGAGAAAAATTGAGCATTGTCTACCATATACCCTAAATTCTCAGTGAGAAGATTTTAGAAGAAGGATGGGCAGGGTCTTATTAATTAAAATTCTACAAGGGACTTAGCCTAGGAGAGATGTAAAACTTTCCAAAATTTGATTTTGAAGACACAAAGTAAATTATTTTGATAAGGAAGTAAAAAGAGACTTATATAGAGACCTAAGTGCAGAAACATATGGAATTCACCAACTGACCTAGGTGAGGAAAAACAGGATATATATTGAAGTTAGAAACAAGAGCTGGTGAGAACAGATGGAGAAAACAAGACAAAATAAACAAAAAAATAACTGAAAATGAAAACAATGAAACAAAAAATCACATGGTACTTTAAGAATATTATCAAGTTTGCTAAAATTCAACCATAGCATAGAGGTAAAGGAAACTAAGGAATGCAAAAATGGTGCCTCCCACCCACCACATTTATATTGAAAAGGGGGGTTCAAGATAGGACCATACTGACTCCCCCTTTTGATTTTGGGAGGTACTCAGACTGCCTAACCTTCATTCTCTTCTCAGATGTGCTTATGTTTGTCTGGTCTTCAGTATCATGATTCCTCTACCATAGTTCTTTGGACATCCTGACCTTCCACATCCATTTACTTTTGCTGATTTTTCACCTCACAATATGACTACTATGCTGGCCTCTTTCATCTATTGGAAAGTTCTTCCAAGGACCTCCGTTTTGGAGAGACTCAGACAATCCCAACTTTATTCCCTTGTAAGCTTTTCTTCTAACTTTCTAAAGTTCAACACCATGTGCTCCCTGCAGGTGCCTCCACTCCTTCCACCCTGTTTTCCAGCTGACTTTGTTTAGTTGTCTTTCCCCATTAGGGAGATTCCAAACTCTCTTGATGACAATGACTGTTTCTTTTTGCTTGTTTCATTCCCAGTGCTATGCACAGTGCCTGGCACATAGTTAGTGCTTAATAAATGAGTGTTGCTCTGCCTTGCCTTGCTTGTTGCTCAAGTTGGATGGGGCAATGGTAACTGACACCAGAGAGCAGGAAGAGCTATTCAATTGTTTGCTTCACTTTTTTCCTGCCAATGAGAATGATCTGAGGGTAAGAAAGGACAGGAAAAAGTAGCTAACAAAGAGTTGAGGCCCAAGAAGATGATTGAGATAAAAAGGTCATACCAAACTGCTTATAAAGTCAGAATTCCTAGACTGATTTCAGTTCTAATGAATCTGATTCTGATGTCTACTCTATTTACTTTCTTTGTGATGTTAGGAATGTCATTTCCCCCACTCTGAAAGTTATTCACATGTGAAATATAGTAATTGGACTTGATGGTCTTTGTGATGACTTCTAGCTCTGAATATGTGGTCTCATGGATAACTAGGGGGCTCACTATGCTAAATCACAAAAAAGTTGATTATACTTTAATTTGTTCAAAATTATATTGCATTTAATTCAAAAGTTCAGGTATAATGTAGTCATCAAAATGATAAATTAAGAGTTGCAATTCAGAAATATTGAGGGTTTTTTTTTTTGGATCAACATTTTAAAAATGACAACAAAATGGAATGGAGAGGAATAGTGATCACATGGCTGACCTTTAAGTCATGGATTCTAGTTTAGCTCTAGCACATACTACCTGTGTGATCATTGGCATGTCACTTAATCTCTAAATGACCAAGATGGCTTTCTAAAATCTAATTCTGGGGCAGTTGCTTATAAGTTGAAGAGAGATTTTCCACAGTGAGAGTTCTTTAGCTGATGAATTCATAGGTATGGATAAAAGCAAATTAAAAGTCAAGGACCTCAAACCATTCCTCCCTTCCTTTCTGCACATTTTTTTTCAGTTCTCTATTCAATAGCAACTTTGAAGACCTGAAGTCCACACTCCTCTTTCCAATGTCTGCCACTCTGACATTGCCTCTTATTTCAGGAGATTATGGAATACTTGTAGCATCTGCTTACATCAGCAGGGATATCTGGCCATTCAGCTCAAATTATTCTCATTTGTCAGATAATGTTTCAGTTTCCTATTGTGTTCAAAGTCATTTGACAGCAGCCCTGAGCTGGCATGAGGATATACGTGTCTGTTTGATAACAAAGTTAGGTTTAATTTCTTTTTCTCCATAGCAATAAAAAGGACAGATGCGAAAAGATAGCCTTTAGAGACAAAGATGGCTATTAGTCTGGAAAATTGCAAGCTGGATGATATCAAGTATTGGTGATGGCCATAGAGGAAGTGACAAAGACTGTAATTGCTTCTAAAAGATATCACTGGACCATGTACCTAAGGACTAAGAGACATTTGAATGGTCTCATAGCAAAGCTGACATTTTTATTATATGAATAGCCACAGTTTTGTAACACTTTAAAGATTTTTCAAGTGTTCCATGTATAATATCTCACTTTATACTTCACAAGATCTGGTCATCCAGGTACCATCATCCCCATTTTAGAGATGTATAACCTGAGGCTACAAGAGGTTGAATCATTTACTCAATATTGTGATGGATGGAACATTGGACTTGGCATTCAGACCCACATTTTTCTTGACTCCAAGCTTAGTATTGCTTTTATCACACTATGATATCTCTCAAAAGAATCAGACATCCTGGTTAAGGAAATTCAGGCAATGAGTATATATTGGAATTGATTATCCTTTCCTTCACCCAATGCCATTTTCTTAATCCTTATAATTTTGCAGAATTTTGTTCCTTTTTTGTGACATTGTTCACACTTTATCTGTTTGCTCGCCACTACACACACACACACACACACACACACACACACACACAGATAGAGACTGAGAGACAGAGACAGAGACAGAGAGACACACACAGTGACATATGATGTAGGTAGGAGGTAATCTCAGAAGAAAGACACTAGCAGTATGTGTGGTGTTAATCAGACGGGGGAAATTCAGGAAAGGTATCCTGAAGAAGATGAATTCTGAGCCATCCTGAAGGAATCTAGGGAACCCAGGAAGAAGAAATTAAGAGTGAGAGCATTCCAGGCATAGGAAACAAGTGAAAGGCTCAGGATCAGGAGATCAATTGTGAGGAACAGCAAGGAGAATAGTGCCTCTTGATTGCAAAGCACATGGGGGTGAGTAAGGTATAAAAAGGTAGTGGGGGGCACAGTGTGAGAGAATTAACCATATGTACCTCACATTACTTGGAGAGAAGAGAGTTGAGCTTCCAGTCTCCAGAACAATGGAAGACAAAGTGAGATTCAGAGTAGAGATAGTGGATAGAGCTCTGGAATCATGAGAATCATGGTTCAAATCCTGTCACTAACTAGCGCCAGATTCAGTTTCCTCTTCCATAAAATGAGGGGGTTGGACTCTATGGTATTTCAGGTTCCCTTCCAACTTTCAACCTATGTTGCTACTCTCCATAATCTTCCATGTGTACAACCTGTTGGTTAAGGCCCCTGAGAAAGACTAAGTACTCTTTTGTCTTCCTACCATTTCTAGTATGATCAAAGATCTAATATAGATGTCCATTAAGGACATGTTATCTCTTTACAATAAAGGTCAAGTTTCTCACCTAATGGTTTCTTTGTCAGTGTTTCAGATCCCCCAATCCTTTGTATACTTAGGCCATAGAAAATGTGATTCCTTTTTAATAGGGATTCTTTCTATATGACACATGAGGAAACTGATATTCCAAGAGATTAATTCCCTTTCCCATAGTCCTAGAACCAGAAAATGACAGATGAGATATGAAATCAGGGCTACTTTGTGTCAGAAGATATTCTGTATCTGTAGCCATTACCTTTGAGTTTGAATCTGGATTTTGCTACTTACTACCTGCTTGACCTTGGGCATGTCATAACAATTCCCTGGGCCTCAATTTACTCATTTGTAAAATGAGGGTGTTTGCTTTAGTTGCCTCTTAGGTTCATTCTAACTCTGTCTATGATCTGATGACTTCAGGGCATCTGGCTAAAATTGTCAGATATATTAATATTTCCTTTAAATCTTTGTGTTCTCTTATACCCATCAACTTTGGTTGACAAACTCATGAGTTGTTGATGATTACAATGCATTATTTCTTCTCACACTGAGCATCTTTTATCCAGGTGTTAAAAATGTCAAGCTATGAGATTTCACCAGCACCTTCCCAATTAGCAAGAAAACATTTGGCCATGGGATTAACCAGAAGTTACGAAAAGAAGGTGAAGTTACTGAAAATCATAAAACCACAGAATTTAGATCAGGAAAGGAACTAAGGTGTTATTAATCTATCAATGAATCCATGAGCATTTGCTCATGTGACAGGCACCCTATAAGGTGCTGACAAAAGGAAAACAGTGAATGCTTTTGATTATCTTACGGACTACCTTAGGGAGACATGTTCAGATTTGGAATGTGCAATAGATATAAAGTGATTTGAGGGAGCAGATGGCTAGCAGCTAGAAGTGGAAGATATAGAAAGGTTTCCTCCCATGCAAGGTTGTATTTACACTAAGCCTTGAAGAGATGGGAGTGAGGAGAGACAAAGGAATCATTTAGAGGAATGTATAGACACTGCATTTGACTCCAGAGGAATGAATCAAGAGCAATGGGGGGAACCACCAAAGTGACAAATTTAGGTTTGACATCAGGACAACTTCACTCTTCAAGTAGAGGTTGAATGACCAATATATTAAAGGAAGGATTCTTTTATGAACAGAAGTCAGACCAGATGGCAGCTAAAGTCCCTTCCAAACTTCTAATTCTGTGATTCTGTTACTTGCCTAAGGTCAGACAAGTTAATGTCAAATGATAGATTCAGATTCCCAACTTCCTTCAAGATATAAATTCTATGCCTTCTCCTACATGGCTTCCTTTAATTGATGATATATGATATAGGATTGTATTATATATACCATATATTATATATATCATATATGATATATATATATAATATATGGTATAATATATATATTATACACACACACAGACACACACACACACACTCTTCTCTGTTTATGTGTTGTAGTATTACCCCCCCCCAAGTAGAATGTTGTTCTACCTTCATTTTCCAGAAGGACTAATGCCATCATGATGTGGTATCTTGACTTTTGTGTCAATTGGATTGAAGAGAGGTAGAGTTGCACAAAATCATCAGCCTCACTCTTTCCTCCAGAGTCATCGAAGTCCAGTGCAAGAAAAAAGTCAAGATGGCTAGTATTGTTTGTAGATGCAGTGGATGACCTTGCTGTCTCTGATATCTGACCAGGCTCTAAGTGCTCCACAGCACAAATTTCAGCTGCCTCCATGGCTGTTGGAACAAATTGCTCTCATTCTTCTATCTTACCAGAGGAAGTCTTCCCATGCATGGGGAAGACACCCCACTAACTCACTGATGGTATTGAGGCTTCTTGGTTACTGTTCTTAAGAGATGGAACTGTTTTTCATTTTTACTGAGATCTTCAAGACACATTGCACACAATAGGCATACAGTTCCTTGGATTGGTTGTTCTCCAGCCTCCAAATCCAGATGTTTAAAAAAATCCATCATAAGAAAGATTCTTAAAAATAGAGCAATTCTAAAGGGTTGATTTTGGTTCCATCTGGCACTTTTTCCCCCTTAGAATGCAGGTCTAGGGGAGGTCAAGCTTACAGCAACAAAGTCCTGATGGGACTTATTAAAGAATTTTTGACTGTTTCAGGTGTTTGCTTTACTTTGTCATGAAAACACCCCACCCCTTTCCCTCCTACCACCCTTCTGGGACATGGAAACAAATGTCCTCACCCTCAGTCTGATGAGGAAAGAAGGTGTGATCTCAGTTCTGAGCAAAGGATATTGTCACAAGTGGGTTCAAATAGAATGCCCCCTTTCCCTCAAGATTTTGGGAAAGCATCCTTTGGAACCATTGGTAAGGTGGAATTGAACAAAAGACTTTTCTCTGCAAGTATTTTGGAGTCTTAATGTTTCTATTTTATTCTCTTATCAATTAATGCACATAGCTACATTGGTGGCCCTGAGCTGAAGGTATTTTCTAGCCAACTCCACCATTCCCATAATTATGTACTTTACAGCTAATGAAACAAGAACACTGCTGTCTTGGGTCTTTCGGTTTGTAAAAAGACAAATGCCTTCTGTCTTAGAGATGAGTGTTTTCCATTCATAGCAGGTTGTAACTGACATATCCATATGTCTATATTCAAGATGAGCTAGAGGAAAGAATCCATTAATTCCCTTACAGACCTTGGAGTGGAAAATCAATCTTTCCACTCTGTTTTTTCTTGCTTCTTTAACCTAAAATCAACTTCTCTCCCCTTGACCACCAAATGGAATTTCTTCATCCAACCAACACCATCCACAAGAGAAATGTACTTTAGAGGAACATATGTCTTACGTTTGGATTTCTGAGTTGGTGATTAAGAAGGGATTAAATGTATTAAGTTACCCACAAAATAACTGAATTGAGATGAGGAGATTGATTGTGGGGGCATCACCTTGTTTAGCATAGAGGAATGAGTTTGTCATTGTATCTAGACACAGGAAGAATCAGTCAGTCAAGAAGAATATATCACACTGTTCATTTGATAATAACTATACAGCTTCCAAGGGCTTTAGAGATCAAGCCCTGCATTGGCCCCTCATTTTATAGATAGGGAACTGTGTCTTAGAATATAGGAGCTAGGAGAAAGTGGGAAGCACTGGGAGTTAGGGGACCCAGGTTCAGATCTTGGTTCTGAAAACGTTCTGCCACTTGCTAGCCATGTCAACTGGGACAAGGAGCTTAACTTATTTCTACCTCAGTTTCCTTATTTGTAAAATGATGATTTTGGATTACACACTTTCTGAGTCTCCTTCTAGCTCTAAATATATGAGCCTATGATGTCAGGTTAGCTGGAGAAGTTCATCCAGCTAGGAAATTGGCTGAGCCAGGTTCTGAATCCACATCTTTGGACTCCAAATCCATTGTTACTATCTCTGTAGAAAATTGTCTGACATTAGGTGTCTGGCACTCATTTCAAATCTGAAATAGAGGGAGAGGAGATTGTGAGATTGGGGGCTGGGTTCAGAGTTAGGGATTCCTGGCCTCAGAGACTTCTAAACTGTAAAACCCTAGGACATTCACTTCACCTGAGCTTCAGTTTCCTTAAAAGGGGACACTAATAATAACTCCTATCTCATGTGGTTATCGTCAGACTCAAATGATAATGACAACTAACATTTATATAGTGCTTACAATGATCTAAGAACTTTACAATTATTATCTCATTTTATCCTTGCAACAATCTTGAGAGGTAGATGCTATTATTATCCTGATTTTACAGATTGGGAAACTGATGAAATCAGAGGTTACAGTGATTTGCCCAGGGTCACACAGCTACTAAGTGTCAGAGTTTATATCTGAACTCAAGTCTTCCTGACTCCAGGCCAGTATTCTATCCAGGGCTCTATTTGCTCCACCATATCTACTTCTACTAATTAAACAATTAATTAGAAATACATCCCTCCTTGACTATCTCACAAAATTGTTGCAATTACTTTTTTAGTTTTGAAAAAGTTGTTTTCCCTTTCTGGGCACCAATCACAAATCTGTGAGCCATTTCCTGGGTTATATATATGCCTTTCACATCTACCTGTCACCCAACTCTTACCTGTGACTCCAAAAAGCTGTAGCATGAACATTGGTCAAGCCTCAATACAGTAAGAGGGTGACCGACAAGCCTCAGAGTAGCTAATGAGTTAGGGTGTGTCTACCCCAAGCATGTAAAGATTTCCCCAAATGGAATGGGTGAATGAGAGAAATGTGTTCCAATGCCCATGAAGTTGGTTGAAGCTGGCACTGTGGAGTGCTTAGACTGTGGTCAGATATCAAAGATGCCAAGGTGATCCATTGCATCTCAGGCCATTGCAGTTCTGCCACTGGACTTCCGGATGACTGGAAGAGTGAGGCTTTTGACTTCTCACAACTCTTCTTTACTTAAGTCCAATTTATGTTTAAGTCAGGACATCACTGAATGATGTTGTGAATCCCCTTGAAAACAAAATACAAACAACAACAATAGATCTGACATGTCAATAATGAGACCAACTCTTCCTTGAGGCCTAAACCAAATTAAAATGCAATTGGGAGATAGTTAACAAAAATATGATAAAACATAGGGAATGTCACATTTCAAGTGAAGATAATATATTGGCAGGGATCTTATATATGGGTCATTAGCCCCCACTTCTACTTGAGTTTGACATCACTGAATCTACCAGTACTAGAGTTCTGTGTCTACCCCAAATATGTGAAGGTTTCCCCCAATGGAGTTGGTGAATGAGAACAATGTGTTCCAAGAAGATGCCTAAAGCCCCTTCCAGCTCAAAATTCTATGATTCTAAAAGCTTAAGTGTTATAGCGAACTGAGCCTTGAATTATTGACAAAATGTAGATGAAGAGTAACTGAGAATGGAGGTATGAAGGCCATCATGATGAAAGAACAAAAAAAGATGGTTGGTGTGCCTAGAGACCTTTCAGTAATGGAGTTTGCCTGGAACTGATCCAAAGCTCAAGTAGGTAATGAAGCTTGAAACCATCAAGTCACTCTCAGGGAACACTTGGTGTGGGTGTTTATAAATGGGCAATGATCCTCTCCTGAAATACCTTGGATTGATAAGATATGGAATGATGCAGCCACTAGCACCTCCAGGAATGCTCTATACACTTTTGTGAATCATTTCTGCCCTGGGATTGAGATTTACACTGATGACTGTGGCTGACATGTTGCTTGTCCTTGAATACTCCTGGGTCTGGTATATTTGTTCTATTTTGGAATTGCAATTAAATTAGTAGATCAACATCAGTGTGCCTGAGAGGTCCTCTGCTCTTCCAAATGGCATTTCTCTGATGATTGTCTCCTTATAGGCAACCACTCTTTCTCCAGCCATAACACATGAATGTAATGGTTTTTGACAATGAGCAGCTGTTGGTCATCACATGGTAATCCCAGCTTCAGGATTCATTTCCTCCCAATGGCTCTCCTGGGGAAATTCTTGGAATGTGAAATGTTTCCATTGGGTAGTTCTCTATTTCCAGGGCTAGCACCAATACTTATGAACAAGGAACTATTCATATATAAAAGAAGGGAAAAAACCCAACAGAGATTTTGAAATGCTAAGTTTTTTCCAGTAAACCTCCATGCTCACTCATATAATAATTTAAATATATGATTATAGACTTATTTTCTAGATAACAAAAAGTTTTATCTGCTCTTGAATAAAGAATTCCTTATGGTGATGAAATAAAACATGGTTTGAAAATTTGTTGATTTTTATAGGCCCATAATCTATCAGAATGTAGAGTCAGGAGAAAGCTGAACCTGAGTCCTGTTTTTAAGACTTACTGATGCTGTGATATTAGGCAAACCACTTGACTATGAGACTCAATTGCCTAATCTCTAAAATGTGGATAATTATGCCAGTAGAACCTGATCCCATAGGCTTGTTGTGAGAACAAAATGAGATGTATATAAAGTATTCTGCAAACCTAAATTATAGTTATTTTTGTAAATGTATTTCCCAAATATCTCAAAGCACTTCATATTTACAAAGACATTAAGGCATTTGGCTAATTCTAGGAAAGATTGAAGTAATATCTTTCTATCTTTGTTTCCACTCCTCTTTTTAGTGACTCATTAAATCCAAATTCCATCCTAGACAATCACAGGTTTAGAGGTGTCAGTCCACTTATTTTATAGATGTGGAGATTGAGTCCATATTGAGACATAGCCAATGGCATATAGGTAATAAGCTTCAGAGATGGAATTTGAATTTATATTCTCTGAATCCAAAGTTGTAGAATCACATATTCAGAACTTAAAGAAAGTTCAAATGCTATGTAGTCAAACTCTTTATTTTACAGATGAAGAAACTGTTTCTTATGTAAAGGAACTTGCTCAATATCATTTTGGTAGTATGAAAGGCAGTCTTTGAATCCAGTTTCTTTGATATTAGAGCCCTTCAGAACTCTCCCCACTGCCCCACACTGTCTCATCCTTAAGGGGTTCAAAGCCCTAATATTGATTTTTATTCACGTGATTCCCTTCCCAACTGTGCCTTTGATAAATTGGTGCTGTGTGAGTCACCCTATGTACTCTCATCTCTGCTAGGTAGCAACTATTGATGATAGATTAATCAGATAAATAGATTATTAACTATGAAACATCTGCTTTGTTGAGTCAATTTAAATCATGTAGCAAAGACAGGTCTTCTTGCCTTAAGCCACTAGGAATGTACAGGTTTCTAACAAAGTCCTTAAGAAAGAGTATGTGGGTGTGGTGGACATATGAGCTCTGTGGCAGTCCAGCAGGAGAATAATTTTTGAGCAGAGGTTTTTGTGCATCACAGAAAACTTCCAGTAGTTGTCACACCATAGGTCTAATGATTTATATTTATTAAGTGCTTATTTTGAGCATATGGATTGTTCTAAGAAGACGGGAACTTCCGATGGGAGGGCTTGCCCAGCCGTTTTCAGAGCTGGTCCTTCACCTTTGGTGCCCACCTGCCACCCAAGTCTTGCCTGTGGCTCCAAGAAGTTATAACATGCCAAGCAGCCACGAATTGGTAAAACTGTCTTGGCAGGCAAGTAAGCCAGGTTGAAGGTAACTGACATGCCTAAGAGCCATCAGTGGGGGAGTTCTACCCCAAGCATGCAAAGACTTCTGGGAAAATAGGTGGATGAGAACAATTTGTTCCAAAAGCAATGAGGGTGGCTGAAGTAGGTGCTGTGGAGCTCAGAGTTTGGTCAGACATCAAAGATGCAAGTCGATCCACTGCATCCTGGGTCATCATCAGTCATCCTGACTTTTGTCTGGCCACTAAACTTTGATCGCTCTGAAAGAGAGTGAGGCTGATAACTTTCCCAACTCTGCCTCACTTAAATCCAGTTCACAAGTCAAGACATCACTCATCATCCACTATTTTACCCCATCATGATGTCAGTGGTCCTCTTAAAAAAAGAAAGTTAAACAACAAATGGATTAGACAGGAGTTTAGACCCTGAGGGATAAATGTAAAAGACATGGGTAGTGCTGTGGACGGTGCTAGATTCTTTTGGATTCCTTTTCCCTTCTGGAATAGGTGGAGCTGACTCTAACATAGGCCTCTCATCTCTCCATGTTTCCTGAATTTATTCTCTCAGAGCCTGGATATTTAATTAGTTACCTCTTGTAACAATAGGTAGCTCACTTTCAACCTGATGAAAATGTGTCAGGTGTGCTTAATTTCTTTCTCTACCATCGTATGTAGCATATATCAGACAAGGTATAAATACAATCGTAATAGCTGAAAACCTCCCCACTTAGCAAAATTCCTAACATTTCAAAAGTGTTTGTGCTATATACCTTAATTTAAATTTTGTGTATTCCCAGTGCATTCGTAGCTTGTTTATATTTGACACAAATCAGTATACACCAAACACAAAATAATTGAAAATGAGTTAGAGTAGTTGTTATAGGACAGGTAGGGAAAACTGGGGAAAGAGTAGACATTTTAGAATTTTCTTTGTTTTTTGAGGAAGTGTTTAGAACCTGCAGCATCAGAAATTTTTATCACAATTCAAAAACAATTTTTTTATTTCAAGATATCTGTGGAGGGGTGGGGGATGGGCAACCTTCATCTCTCTCTCTCTCTCTCTTCTTAGTTGCAGCCTGACTCTCCTTTCAGTTTCTCTTTTTGCTTTGTCTTGGCTTGTCAAGAGGTGGGTGGGTTGCGGACTCAATCTCCCCCAATCTGGTTGTTGCTGGTATGGTAGTTCGTGCTTCTTCTCCCCAGGCTTCTTTCTCTGAGCCTGTGTATGTCTTTGAAACATCTCAGGTGTGACTCAAGTCTGCCTTCCAGCTCAAAGATCTCTAGTTTACGTTGCTCTCAAGGCGGAGAGGGAATACTTGTCCTTCTGAACTACCAAAACCAGCATGCCAGTCAGTTCTCAAACTCCTATGTACATGAAAAATGATAGAAATAGTTCTTGTCCTAAAGGAATTACTTCAGTTCTCTAGGTCCCAGATTTCTTATCTGTAAATTAAGAGGGCTAGAAGACATTCCATCTAGTGGTGTGTCTAGTTTTAAATCTATCTATAATACCAAATAGAGGACACTCAAGTCACTAGTAACTTGGTTAAGCCAGACATTCTGCCCTACTTCTTTTTGAGGATGACTGATGGGACATGATTGTATTGGTGTATAATTTGATTAATGGTGCTGTCCATCTTCAGACTGCACCATCAGCATTGACCTTCCATTTGGCATCATTGACAACTTGGCAAGGTCAGCATATTCTTAGATGCATACCAACAGCTGCCTTTGCCTGATTTGTGCTGATCTCCATGGGTTCTTTGGATACAACCACCTGCTGCCTCCAAAACCATTCGAGCGTATCAAAGAGTAGCTGAGATTGCCTTGATTAGCGTTAGACAAGAATGAATCAGTGACCTTCAGCATCTAGTTGGAAAAAAACTGGGAGTGTTTTTACTTGAAAAAAATGCTGATGCAAATATTGAATGAAGATGAAATTTACTGACACTTAAAAGTATTATATTATCAGACAAATTGTGAAATTCTGTGATCACTCATAGGGGACAATCCTAGGCAGAAATTGCAGGATCACTGGCAGTCATAGAGTCCAATTCTATCATTTTACTCACATGTTGAAACACTAATTGACCTATGAGATGTGTGAACTTTTTCCAATTATTCAGATCTCAAGCCCTCTGTGTATATATGCCCACCTATAAACTTAGTGAGGTCCTCTACCTGTGTTCTTGGAGACTTTTCCCCCACCCTCGAGTATATTAATTGAGCATGTGTGAACAGACCATATTTTTTCATCCATATATTTCTTTGATGGCATCTATTATACCAATTCTCATTAATTCCTTTACTATACTTTACTTTTAGTCAGGTCCTACCCACCACGGACCTCTCCATTGCTATTTCAAATCAATATTGTCATTGATTCTGGAAAGAACATACTAATGTACTGCCCTATTCTTATACCCACCAAACCTATGATTACCCAGACCCTTCCTCCATTTTCCAAACCTTCCTCACAACCATTATCTTCTGTGTTGACTCTACATATTAGAATGCAAGGCCCTTTAGTATTAAAATTGTCTCACTTTTGTATTTGAATCCCTAGCATTTATAATTCTGCTTTGAACATAGCAATTAATCAACTATTTTCCATGCATTCAGATACTTTCACTTTTCCATTCTTCAAAATGGTAGTATTCCATGACTCACAGCTACACAATACTTTTCCTCTCTTTTTTAGAAGAAGAAATTGACCGAGAAAAGTGGTCATTTTTGTCCCAGTTCATATAGTTAGTAATTAACATGGCTAGGAGCTAAAACTCAGATCCTCTGATCCATAAGATAGTATTCTTTCCACAATATTATAATGTATTTAAATATTGTCTAAATGTATTTATTGTCTAAATGTATTTAAATATTGTCTAAATGGGAGAGATGCTCCATCAACCCTTGGAGTAAGTGTAACAGCAGGATCACTAAAAAATCCACCAAGAATTGTCATAAAGGTCATTGTGCTTGTTTAAATTACCATGGAAAAGTGGCTTTTCCTGAATGCTTTAACGTGCTATATGTATCTGAAATATTATTTCATGTATCTAGTACAAGAAAAAAACAAAACTTCTCAATACTTCTCCTCTCTTAACTGAGTTAATTAGACCCTCAGGTGACAAGACCAGTAAGAGAACTTGCCCTCAGTTGGCACAAGGTTTGAGAATCCTAAGTCACCCCCACACTAGAATGGTGTGTTGGAGAAATACTTGATGCACCATCCAAGTCCCCTCTATGTTCTTGAAGACTGTAGTAATGACACCACTGAAAAGATCTGGATCTTGTGGCTTATCAGTGAAGCATGGTGGAAAGATCCAGGCTTGGGGGCAGGAGGCCATAGGTTCATGTTCATGGCATATACTGAGTATGTGACCCTAGTCAAGTGACTTAACCTCTAAATACCTCAGACATATCTCTAAGACTCTAAATTATAGAGAAGCTAATGGTCTTCAGTGTATGGGTAGAAGGAGAATCTTCAAAGGAATTACCCTGTACCAATTACATCTAAGTTCTAGGGTCTATCCACTGTTTCAGGGAAGCACTCTAATATCATTCCTTATGTTCTACAGTTTAGGGATTCCATTTACAAGCTAGAGAATATTAATAGGAAGGAAACCAGGATGATTGGGACCATGTTATTTTTGGATCAGTGGAAGAAATGAGAATGTTTAGCCTAGAGAAAGGAAGATTAAGAGGAGACATGATGCCTATCCAAATATATGTAAAGGGTTGCCTTTTAGAAGAAAATTTAACTTATGTACCCCCTTGCTAAAAAAGAAAAAAGAAGTTGAATTGAGGCTTCATGCCAGGAAGAAAACTCTTAACAGTGAAAGACCTCCCAAAGTGGAATGGGCCTTCTTGGAAGGTAGTGGCCCCCTCTCACTGAAGGCCTTTGTGTCAACGTGATGTGACAATTTACTGATTATATTGCAGAGAAGAATCTTTCTCAGTTATTCCTTGGACTAACTGGACACTGGGCCCTTGCAATAAGGAGAATCAACTCCTACTGTTACTCAGGGGGTTATGGGTAAAATCCTTTTATACCTTAAAATGTGTTCTAAATATATTTGTGTGTGTACTTATTGTTGTGTTTCACCTAAAATCCCAAACAATAACTTCCTGGATCAGACAAGCTAAGTATGTTATAACTTCTTGACAGCTAACTGAAGATAACAAGGAAAAATGAGGCTGCCAAGGAAAACTGCAACATAGATGAGGCATTTACATTAAGTGTGGAGACCAGGCTGACAAAAAGTGAATGCCTCTGGCCCTAACAGACCCTTATGGCAGAGAAAATCATGGACCTAAAATAAAACAGATGACTTGAAATAATCCTCAAGCCAGTATGCAGACTGAATTTTATTTAAAAAAAAACTGTCTTTCATCTATGCAAAGAAGAAAATTTTCCAAAGTTTTAAGCTAGCAACTTTTGGCATGATTTAGAGGAAGACTGGCCTGACCTGAATAGAGACTTCAAAGCCCAGTAGAAGATTGAACTTGGGCTTCAGACATTCAAGAAATACTGCTGAGAAGTTGGGAACAGCTTCCAGAGGTTTCCTCTGACATTGATACGTGAGTACTTCTGCATTAAAAGCAGGAAGAACTGTGCCCTGGATATTGCATGAGACTATGATCCCTGACACTGATTTAGATATTGTTGGAGAAAATGGAGCCAGACATGTGGGAGGTTTGGAATATGAGCTGGGTGCAGAGTTCTAGTGTTTGTGTTAGAAGCAATATATTCAAGAGAACTGAAGTGTATGTGTAAGGTTTGACATCTGAGGTAGTCAGATTGGAGTAGCTTGGAGACCCCCAAAATGAGAAGACAAATGATCAATGGATGTTATGGTGTACCATGTTGCTGGCAATATGGAGACACTGTGAGTGAAAATGTATATGGTAGGTAGCTTTGAACGTGCTCTGTGTTCTATCTACAGAAATAACAATTTTTGTGAGACACAAGGAGGAGCTTCTGGAGGGAAAGGCCAGAGTTTGGAGAATAAAAGGAGGGGAGGTAGAGAAGAATAATGAACACTTCAGAGACATCCAAAAGGATGACTGAGAAAAAAGGTCATTTCATCTGGAAATCCAAGAGTCATTCATGGTCTTCAAGAGCACAATTTCAGCAGAGTGGTATGGCCAGAAGACAGTTGAGAGATGACAATAGGTAATGGGGGCTACTCCGTAGAGAAGCTGGATGGAGTGAGGAAGGGAATACAGAATGGCATCACTGGAAAAGAGCTCAACAAATGGCTTCTCAATGCTATACATTCAGAGAATTGGCACTATAGCTTACATGACAAATACAGAGGATTGATGAGGACCTCTATGGAGTAACACTTAGAACTTTTAGAAGAAGTCTATTTCCAGTTTGGACAGCTCTCAGTGTAGGGTGTTTCCTTACCTCGAGACTAAATCAGTGTCTGTAACACATCTGCCCACAACTCCTAGTCTGGACTCTAGGGATAAATATAATAATTCTCACCTCTCCTCAGTGTGACAGCCCTTCAGACACTTAGAGACATCTGTCATAGACCCACTGAATCTTCTTTTCTCTAGGCTAAAAATCTCTAGTTCTTTTAGCACATGCTAACATGACAAGGACTAAGAGCTCCTCAGCTTCCCATTGAGAGTTAACAAATACTTTATGAGGGAGGGATTAATGGAGGGAGGGAGAGAGACAGAGAGAGGGAGAGAGACAGAGAGAGGCAAAGAGACAGTGAGAGACACAGAGACAAAGGCAGACAGAGACACAGAGACAAAGAGACAGAGATGGAGAGACAGATACACAGAGACAGACAAAGAGAGAGAGAAAGACAGAGAAAAATAAACAGTGAATAAGACAGAGGCAGAGGGAGGCATAGATATAGAACGAGACACAAAGAGATAGAGACACAGACAGAGACAGAGAGAAGGGGTGATGCAATGACCTAGGGGAAGGGAGAGGGGTAAAATAGAGTGTGTACATAAGTTAAGGGATTTGTCAAGGAAAATGAAGACAATGAGTAGATAACTTAGATTAACAAAAAGACTTGGCATCTCTTATTTTCAGATAAGAAATCATCTAAAGGCATCTTGGGTAGTTGGCTTTTAAAGGCAACTATTACTGAGGGAACTTGTGAATGCTGATCCCTTTTTTTTCTCAATAAAGTAAGAGGAAGACCCTCTGTGTGCATGAGGCTGAGGTCTGATACATGCAGTGAAATAATCTATTTCAACCTAGAAGGGACATTCAAAGTTATGGAGCCCAACTCCCTCCTATTACAGGTAAGCAGATTAAGGCACATATCACTAAGTAACTCATCAAGGTTCCTAACCGTATCTGCTATTGGAGGTGGTCTCAGAGCAGACATCTCCCTCATTTTAAGCTTAGTACTTTAGGTACCATCCTTAAGGCTTCTGGAAATGGGTAGAGCACTACCTCTGAAGGTAAGAAGATGTGAGTTTAAATTCAACCTCAAACTCTTGCAAGTTGAGTGACCCTGGGCAAGTCAGCTAACCTCTGTTTACCTTAGTTTCCTCAACTTATAAAAAGGGGATAATAATAACACCTACCTCAAAGAGTTATTGTGTGGATAATGTTTTTTTATAGCATTTAGCAGTGACTGGCACATAGCCATTGTGGAGATGTTCTGTTATGTCTGACCCTATGTGACCACATTATGGGGTTTTCTTGGCAAAGGTACTGAAGTGGTTTGCCATTTCCTTCTACAGTGTGTCACATTTTACAGATGAGGAACTGGAGCAATAAGGGGTTAAGTGGCTTGCTCAGGGTCACACAGCTAGTAAATGTCTGAGGTTGGACTGAACTCAGATCTTCCTGACTTCAGGTCTGTTGTGGTATCCATTGTACCACCTAACTTTGCCTTGCTCCACCTGTTTGGTACTTTGTAGGCATTATACAAATGTCCAATACCTTCTCTTCCCCACCATCCTCTCCAAGGGCCATCAAGAAATTTGTCTTCCTCTCACATGCCCTAATTGAAGATATTCTGCAGTCCTGGAATGTCTAATCTTTGATGCCAACTTCAGGGGACCTTAGATGCATATCATATTGTGTCCAACACCTCTATCAAGGCAGGAGGCCTCAGTAGAGGTAGGAAAACCCAGGATATAGCTTCTTTTCTTATAATCTATTCTCAGAGTCACTGATAGGGTAAATATAAGAAATGAAAGAAGTTTTTGAAGAAATAAGAACACGAAATTCTTTCATCCACAGCCTGGGCAGCTGGAGGCTTGGCTCATTTCTCTTTCAAGCCATATTTATGAAAAATCTAACCTAGGAAAACAAACAAGTAAAATACTTTGTAGAAAATTGTAAAATAAAATGGGAAAGTCAACTTTTTTCTCATCACATGTTGGTCTGAGTGGGTGTTGGTGGTGCTTTCTCTCCAGTCATAAAAAAAAATACAAAAAACAAAACAGTGCTGCAGAAACAACCTTGGTTCTGGAGGATTGTTACTTCTGGGAAGAAGACTCACACATTTTTGAGTTGGAAGGAACTTCACTTGCTATCTAGCTCAAGATATACTCAAGTGATATTCAACCAATGGGCCTCAGTTTCCTCCCCTGTTGGACTAGATAATTTCTAAGGTCCCTTCTTGCTCTAGATGCCCAGAACTGTGAAAAATGAAAGATTCCTAAGGTGGATCAATTGATGTCTACATGAAATGGATGGGGATATGAAATAACTGGTATTGTCTCAACATTTACAATTCCATGGGAGTTACTTATAGGTACAGTTGCTATGATCCTGTAATATTTAGGAATCCAGTCTAGCAGGAAGGATAAGGGAGCTTGGCTGAATCCAATTCAATTTCTTCCAGGTACCATGATGGTATTTATAGGAAAGCTAAGCATCGTTTTGGCCCAGGTGCAAAAATACCCAACATGGCGGGGGGGGGGGGAGTTGCCAAATATAGCTAGCAGAATAGAAACAAGAAAATATGATGCATTGTGCATTTTAATAACCTGGCAACTGAAGGTCTACCCAGGAGACTTTCCCGTGGGGGAAGATGAGGTCACATCTTCAAATTTAGCAGATCTCTTATGCAGCATGGCGCAAAGGGAAACATCCTCAGTCAAGAGTCAGAAGTTCCACCTTGGAATCTGGCTTTGCCACCTGTGTGCCCTTTGGAAAATCATCTGACCTTCATGGGCCTCACTTTTTCCTCTATAAAAACAGAATTCTGGACTACATACCCTATAAGATTCCTTCCAACTATTTCATTCTAGAGAGCGGGAAACTGAGTCCCAGAGTTACTGACTGCCTTACTAAGGATTCAAAAGCTCATAAGTGTTTAAAGAGGAATTCAAGCCCTAGTTTTCCTGACTTCACATCTGATACTCTGTCTACTGCACTGCATTGTCTTTAAGGTAGCTAGAGCTGAAATTGGTGAATAAGAAAATAAAAGCGCTAAATGTTTGTACTCAGAAAATCCAGGTTAAAATCTTGTCTCAAATGCCTACCTTTGTGATGTGTACAAGTTAGAGGATCCCTTGGTGCCTCCATTTCCTCATCTGTAATATGAGAGCATTGGATTTAATGATTCCCAGGACCACTACCCCCTCTCTAAAACTACTAAGCAAGGTTTTGGAGCAGACCGTATAAGAATATTACCTCCAAGAAAAGGTGATGGTTGGAAAGACTGGAACACTGCAGCTTTAGGCCTATAGTACTTCTAAGCTTCCAAAGCAAAAAGAGAAAACAGGCAGCAGACAGAAGACAGTGACAGTCAGTTGACGGGCAGAGGGAAAAGCACTACAGATAGCAATGAGTGTAAATTAATTGCAGCTGAAGCCAGGCTCCAAGATAGGAGCTCTTTGGCCAGATTAAATGCTCTTCCACTTGAACTTGTGACAAAGAGAAAGACTTTCTCTCTCTCTCTCTCTCTCTCTCTCTCTCTCTCTCTCTCTCTCTCTCTCTCTCTCTGTCTGTCTCTGTCTCTATCTCTGTTTCTGTCTCTCCTCTTACTCCACCCCCCACCTCCTTTTCCTCCTCTCCCTACTCCCCACCTGAGGAAGGAGGGGAGAAGGAACTGGATTGACAAATGCTTTTCAATTCAATTAAGCAAATATTTGTTAAATATCTGCCAAAAGCAGGACACCATGCTAGGCACTTGGGATACAAAGATATGAACAAATACATCCTGCCTTCCAAGAGTTTCGATTCTTCTGAAGAGATACAACATTGCAATAAGAAAGTAAATTCCTTCTTCACCTACCTCCAGTCTCAGAGCTCATCCATGCGATCCTAGTCTCAGAAATTCCAGTAGGACCTACAAAATTTCAAATTCCAGTATGATTTTCTTTATGTTCCAGCATCAAGATGAATTATAACACATAGACCAATAAGTAAATGGAGGATCTTATGAGAAAGGAGAGATACTAACTTAGAAAGATCGGGGAAAGCTTCATGGAATAGGTGTCACCTGAGCTAAGCTTTGAGGAAAGGGGAGAATTTTGAGAGGTGGAGAAGAAAAACAGGCCTTGTGGAGATCTGTGCAAATGCCCAGATTGGGGGGAAATGCCAGGGACAGCTAGTTCAGCTTGGATGAAATGCTGAATACTTGTAGGATACTAATGGAAATAAGGCTGGTAGGAATGGAAAGGGAACATCTAGGTGGCACAGTGAATAAAGCGCTTAGCTGGGAATTCAGGAAGTCCTGGGTTCAAATGTGGCCTCAGACCCTTACAAGCTGTGTGACCTTCAGCAACTCACCTAAACTTCATCTAAAGTGGAGATAATAATAGCACTTACCACCCAGGACTGCTGTTCAGATCAAATATAATAATAATTGTACATAGCACTATTCTGCAGAACTGGAATCAAGAAGATCTGAGGTTAAATCCTACTAGCGATGGGATGCTGCTTAAGTCACCTTTCAGCCTCAATTTTCCCATCTGTAAAATAACAATAAAACTACTGCCTACTTCTGAGGCTTGTTTTAAGGATCAAATGAGATAATACCTGCAAAGAGCTCAGAGTAGCTTGAAGTATTCTATAAATCCTATATATGAATATTGTTTTAGTTACTTTGTGAAATACTTTATAACACTATTCTTCAGACATAGAAAAATACACTGCTTTGAAACACAATCCTTACATCTAGCACTGTGTGATATTGTTGCACTGTTATCTATAGCATTTTGTATTATTATAAGTGACACATATTGTGTAATAATGTGTGACATTTGGCAAGTGTTACTATAGGCAACACTGTTCCATAGTCACATAACACCTTTGAAATGAGGCTCTGTTTAAGGCTATTATCTAATACAATGTAACATTTTAGCCCTGATGAAATATATAACACAATTTCCCGGACTCTCACTATATAACACCTGCAGTTACATATCACACTTTCCACTATGTAACAATGTTACCCTTTCTTTCTGAAATCCCTTCCTAAGTACAAGTAAATCATTTCAGTATTTTAGTCCATTAAGTATCCCACAGATCGATAATCATGAATATGGAAATTCAATATAGTCTTAATTGAATTTGATTTCCAGTTTGTCTTTCTTTAGCTACTTAATCTGGATTCCAGATGACTTTTTGTTCTTCCTCTAGTGAATACATTAGCCCTTGAAATAAGTGCTAATGTATTCACATTTATCAGTGCCTAAAAGAAAGGTAACTATATACTGTCATTACATTATGGAAGTTAAGGTATTATCAGAATACTAATATTGCTTATTTCTGTAGTTGAAAACAAAAAAAAAGAAAAACAAACTAAAAATCCTTTGTTATAGTCAGAGGCTGTATCTATTATAAGATGAATTGACTTCAAGGAATTAAATGTGCAGTTACTGAATACCAACAAATGTCATTGGGGATAGGAAGTTTGCATTTTCTTAACTTTAAAGTGCTATATAAAGGACCAGTTTATAATTCATATATTCATAGTTACTGAACATGAAATTTGTGATCCTGGCTGCAATCTAAATTGACCCATGGTCCTGGGCTCTGATCCTGTATCTTGCCATAAATCTAACTCAAATTGAAGATGTCTAGCACTTGCCAGGGGTCCTAGGACTTGAGCATACCCTAGTCTAGTTAAGGATTAGATAAAACTGATCAAATTTTAAGAGTTGTCTCCCTGTAGCTGATCCCTATATAGGGTAAGAGGGCTATGATGTTGACCTAGGCTTTGCTCAGTAGAATCCCAGTATTCAACTTCTCAGGTAAATTGTGATTCCTGAGGAAGGGCATCAAATCTGTTAAATGTTACACATCTTGGAGTGATCACTGACACAGAGTGATTATCCTAATTAAAGGGGCCATCCCTTGACTCACTTCTTAAAGAGGCTTATTTGCTGAATGAGTGTTGCCTCACTCAAAGTGAGAACCTGAAAAGACCTTAGCTTGAAAGGGCCAAGGTCTCCCACTGTATCCTCGGCTATCTCCAGTTGTCCTGATTGATATCTGGCTACTGGACTCGAATGACTCTGAAGGAGAAAGTAAGGCTGGTGACCTTGCATAGCCCTCCCTCACTTAATCAAAGTCATTTGCAAGTCATGTCATCATCTCCCTGATGTCATGGTCCTCTTCAAGAACAAAGGACAAAAACTACAGCATGTCCACCTCACCAAGGATCCCCTCTTTAACAGCAGTCAACTAAGTCTGGCATTTAAAAACATCCAATTTTATTGTATTTTTAGTTCCACTTTCTTTGTCCCCTTGTCCCCTCCCCGGTTCCTGAGAAGACATGAAAAACAAAGCACACTGAAATATGTATAAACATGCATAACCAATTCCCACATTAGTCATATCATTCCCACCCACCCCCACTCACCACCCCCCCTGAAAAAAAGAAAGGTAGGAAGGAAAGAAGGAAGAAGAAAGAAAAGAATATAAACTTCAATCTGTCCTTTGAATCCATCAGTTTTCTATCTGGAAGTGTATAGTATGCTTCATCATCAGTCCTTTGGAATTGTGTTTGATCATTGTGTTGATCAGTTACTAAGCCTTTCAAAGTTGTTTATCTTTGTAATATTATTGGTTATTACATAATTTGTTCTCCTGGTTCTGCTCACCTCTCTTTGCATCAGTTCATTCAAGTCTTCCCATTTTTGAAAACATCTCCATTATTTCTTATAACACAGTAGCATTCCATTACATTCATATGTCATAACTTCTTTAGCCATTTCCTGATTGATGGGTATTCCTTCAGTTTCCAATTCTTTGCCTGGACAAAAAAAGAGGTTTTTTATATGAATATTTTTATAATATGGGTCCTTTTCCTCTTTCTTTGATCTCTTTGGGGCGTAGAGTAGTAATATTACCGAGTCAAAGCATAAGCTAATTCAATAGGCTTTTGAGACATAGTTCTGAACTGCTTTCCAGAGTGGTTAGACCAGTTCACAGCTCCACCAACAGTCCACCAAAGTGCCTGTTTTCCCTCAGCTTCTCCAGCACTTGCTGTTTTTGTTTCTTTGTTATTTCAATTTAGTCAATCTAATGGCTTATGAAATGGTACCTCACAGTTGTTTCAATTTGAATTTCTCTATTCATTACTGATTTGCTACATTTTTGTGTAATGGTTGATAGCTTTGATTTTTTTCCTCTGAAAACTGCCTGTTCATATCCTTTGACTGTTTATCAATTGGGTAATATAAGCCTGAATTTTTAAATCCTGCCCTGTCTATGACTGAGTGACTTAATATGAGGTTGGATTAGGGAAGACATTGATTTCTTTGAGGATTAAAAATAAGGCAGGTCTCAGGGCAGCTAGGTGGCACAGTGAATAGAGAACCGTTCCTGGAGTCAGGAGGGCCTGAGTTCAAATCCGGCTTCAGACATTTAACACTTACTAGCTGTGTGACCTTGGACAAGTTGTTTAACCCCAACTGCCCTCCAAAAAAAAAAAAGAAAAAAAGGCAGGTCTGTTACCTAATAAATAGATTCTATTATTTCCTGAAGCTGAAAATCCACGAATATAGATTATTAGGTGTTGAAAGAACAGTGACCGATAGATCTGTATGAAAGTTGTCACTGAAGGTCCTAAAATAGAATCTGGATGGCTCCTTGCTGGGAATATATTGTAACTATAGGGATGCTTGTTCATGCTTGATTTGAGCTAGAAGGGGTTAGGATTACCTTCACTCATGGAGATTCTTTTAATTCTATAAATCCCCAACAAACAAATCCTACCCCTTGGTTCCTGCATTACACTGTAGCATTCACCATTACAAAGACTTCCTCCTATTCACTCCTATTCTCTCCTGCAGGGGGGTAAATTAAATTCCTCTGCAGAGAGAGGGTATTTCATCTCTCCTGGTCAAATCTATCTTAGTATTCAATTATAAAATAGCAAAACAACAAAAACTGGAATTTTTGTTGCATCAACAGAAACAACAGGGCAAAGGAGACAAAAGTCTCACAGCTGTTGACCTAAAAAAAACCCCAAAACGTTACTCATCAACTAATCAATCAGTCAACAAACATTTATTAAAAACTTATGTCCTGCAACAAGGAGGCAAATTTTAAAAAAGGGAACAATTCCTATTCTGAAGGAGAATAAATTCTATCTTTGGACTTTACATTCTGTCCTTTAAATCCTTCCTCTAGTTTAAGCCGAATCTCTATGGGAGTCTGGTGTTGTGAAAAGGGCACCAATTTTGAATTTGTGCAAGACCTCATTCTGAATATGGCCTCTAGCACTTAGAAGTTGGGTGACTTTAATGACCAAGTGCTTTAACCTCTTGGAACCTCAGTTTTCCCACCCAAAATGGGTATAATGATACCAGTGACACCATTCTCATAGGGATGTTTGTGTATAAGAAAGAGATGATATTTGTAAAAATATTTTGCAAACTTTAAAAGTGCAAATATTGATCAGTTATGTTAGAGGATGCTTCTATTGGAAATAGTTAAACTAGACTTGTGGTGGAAAACTTAGGTAGAAATGGGAGTGGGGAGCGGACAGGTGTTCTAAGAATCCCTGTGTGTGACAGATTGGTTTAGTTTTGAAATGTAATATTATTTCTGTTGTATTGCACTTGTATTTATTTTCCAATTAGATTTTAATTTTATTTGGGCTCCACTCAGGAATGCTGTAGGCCATGTGTTGAATACCTCTATTCCAACCACATGACTACCATACTCCAGAAGATTTAACCACTCATTATTGCCTCTAGAATAAATATGAGTTACTTTTTCTGACAGCTAGGGGGTATAGTGGATAGAGCTCCTGGAGTCAGGAAGACCTACATCCAAACCAACCTCAGATAATTACTTGTTGTGTGACCCTGGGCAAGTCATGGAAGTCTGTTTGCCTCGGTTTCCTCATCTGTAAAATGAGCTGGAGAAGGAAATAGAAACCACAGGTGGGGTCATAAAGAGTTGGACATGAGTGAAATGACTGAACAACAACAAAACTCTAGCATTTCAAGTCCATCAGAATCAGGCTCCGGGGGCGGCTACATGGTGCAGTCAGTAGAGTGCTGGCCCTGGAGTCAGAAGTACCTGAGTTCGGATCCGGCCTCAGACACTTAACACATACAAACAAACAAACAAACAAACAAAAAAAACCTAGCCATGTAACCTTGTGCAAGTTACTTAACCCCAAGTGCCCTCCAAAAAACCAAAAAAAAAAAAAGAATCAGGCTCCAAAGTCTCTTTGGAGATTGATAGCATATTACTTCCCCTCACACACTCTTCTTTCCAGCCAAACTCACCTACTTGCTGTAGCCTATGCATAATATTCCATCTCCCTTCTCCCTGTCTTTGTAAGAAACTGCTTCTTGGAATCTCTCATTTTATGCAGGATTCATTTCCGGTTTTGTGTTCTACACTAGCACTTTGCTGATCCTCCCAACACCTTTCACTTACTACTTTCATTGTACCCTGAATTGCTGTTCCTGTTGTTCAGTCATTTCAGTTGTGTCTGACTCTTCATGATCCCATTTAGGCTTTTCTTGATATTTCCTTGTCCAGTTCACTTTATAGACGAGGGAACTGAAGCAAGCAGGGTTAAGTGACTTGCCCAAGGTCACCCAGCTAGTAAATGTTTGAGGCCAGATTTGAACTCAGGAAGATGAGTCTTCCTGACTTCAGTCCCAGCAAAATATCCACCGTGTCACCCAAGTGACATACCCTGAATTGGTTTCTTTTTGTTTTGTATAAACTTATTGTATAGATTATTTTTTATTCAATTGAATGTAAGCTTCCTGAGGAAAAAGGTATTTAGCCTCCCCACTTTGTATCCTTAACATACAATTTTTAACACAGTCAGTAAGTGTTTAGTAAATGCTTTATGACTGTATGACTAGTTATCAGATCCCATTCCTTAGTTCTGAGTTTGCTCATATAAAGGGAAGAATTTCTCATCCCTAACCCTAAAGACTGAGACTGAAGCACTGTTGATCATCTCACCCTACCTGAAATTGGCATCACAGCACACTCCAGAGGCACCTCCACCTGCACCTTAGAGGAGCCTTAGCGTCTTCAGTAGAGTTTACTGGCATCAGTCAGTATGGCTGTCATGGCGCCATGCTAGAGACCACTCATCACCTCTTCAACCAAGCAGACTCCACTCCTCTGAGTTATTTCTATGTTCTAATCATAGTTAAGATGAGTACAAAAACAAATCTGGGGAGCACTTTTACCAAATTCTTCATTCTTCTTGTCCATAGCATAAGAAAGGAAAAATATGTTTTTAATAACATTGAGAATGCTTTAACAACATTTCAGATATTCTTGATTAAAGGAGAACTATAAAACCATAAATTCATCTTGATGCTGTAGCTGTTAGCAGACTTCTTACTGAGATTAGGCATGCCATTGTCACTCCCCTTTTCTACCAGTATCATAAGCACATCAAGCAGTGAGCAGAGATTTAGAGCTCAAAGGAGCCTCACAGATCAGATTGCTTCATCTCCTCATTTCATTATGGAGACCCCATGAGGGGCAGTGACTTCCCAAGGTCACAGAGGGAGTAGACAGCAGAACCAGAAGTCAAACAGGTTCTTGGACGCTGAGTTGTGTTTTTTTTTCAATTGACTAATATAAGAAATGAGGTTAGTTTGCCTCAATATTAAGTTAATCTTGGTTCCTGAGGACCATTTGCTCTCTTAAAAATCTATTTACGGGCAGAGAAGGGGCGGGGTCGGCGACTTCGGAGAGGAAAGAGCGGACGCCACCGAGTCAGGCCGGAGCGGCTGCCGTCGCCATGACCCGCGGTAACCAGCGTGAGCTTGCCCGCCAGAAGAACATGAAAAAGCAAAGCGACTCAGGCAAGGGAAAACGCCGGGATGACGGGCTCTCTGCAGCTGCCCGAAAGCAGAGGGACTCGGAGATCATGCAACAGAAGCAGAAAAAAGCCAATGAGAATAAGGAAGAGCCCAAGTAACTCTATGGCTCATGGCCATCTCTCTTGCCCGCCGACCGTGTGCCTGGAGCCAGTCCTGTCACGCTCTCGCCTCCTCCTCTAGCGCTCACAGGTCCCAGAACTGATGGCATTCCCTTCGCCCTGTGTCTGCAGTGGGTTCCCTCTGTGCATCCTTCCCCCCCAGGCAGCCTTGCTCTCCTCCAGGGCATTCCTGGAGGTGAGGGGGCTACCCTTTCCCAGTGTTTTTTATTCCTATGGGGCTTACCCCAGAGTATTAAAAGTAGCTTTGTAATTCCAAAAAAAAAAAAAAATCTATTTACACAGATTTTTATTAACACCATTGAATTTTACATAATTTATATTTTCCCCCTATATCCCTCCCCTCTCCTGCCAGGGAATCAGTTCTAATAATAAAGGATAATAAATACTAAAGAAGAGAGGGAAAAATCAGCAAACCTATCTTTCTTTTTTCTTTCTTCCTTCCCTCCTACTTCTCTTCCTCTATCTTCTTTCCTTCCTTCCTTCCTTCCTTCCTTCCTTCCTTCCTTCCTTCCTTCCTTCCTTTGTTCCTTCCTTCCTTCCTTCCTTCCTTTGTTCCTTCCTTCCTTCCTTCCTTTATTTCTTTCCTTCTTTCTTCTTTCTCTCTCTTCATATATTTTTTAAGTTCTCATAAATCTACTGGTCACATTTCTCCAGGAATAGTCTTACATTTTTAAAACCCTTCCTTAAAATTAAGAAAACAGTTGCCTACCCATCCTTGAGGTTTCTGGTCCATCTCCTTTTGTCTATGATTTATCAAAGCTTCTGGATGGTGATATTGATTTCACCTGCATTTTTTTTGCCCTGATATATAATTTTTCTGCCCCTGAAGAGGGCATGCCACCCTATGCATTTAGGTTCCAATCACCATCCTTATAACTTTCTGAGTAAAACCAATCCTCCCTGTCTCCTACTCCCTTTTAGGTGTTTTTCTCTCATTAGTAAGTGAGTGTCTTAGAGGACTATCTTTGTTTTTGTATTTGTATTCCCAGGAATTAGGAATAGTTCCTAGAACACAGTCAGTGTTTTTTGGAAATACCCTTTGCTTCTTTACTTTCCTTCATCTTTCCCAAGCAGTGATATCATCCTTTCTTTCCTTGTGTTTTTATTTCAAACACACCACAAAAATCACTTCCTTTTCTTGTGATTATTCTTTTTCAAGGCTTGGCCTGTTCTGGGTTTTGGACACCCTGACACTGTCTATATAAGTTTGCATCATAATAGTGTGTGCTCATTTTTGCTAACATACCCTCTCTTTCAATCTTTCATAGCTTTACTCAAAATATATATCTTCACTGCCACAACCACATTATTCTTTTACATTTTCAATGAAATTATTTCAGATTTCATAGACAAAATTACATTTTTAGATCTTTCCAAATCCCCTGAACTAAATTCCCCTGAGATGCTCCTTTCTATCTATCTGGCTATCAATCAATCTACATATTTTTCCCTAATTAATTTTTTTCCAACTCTCAAGTCTAGTGCACACATTTCTCTCTACCCAAGTTTTTCTTTTTTCTTACTTTCCTATTATGAGATTTCAGGAAGGTGTCAGTACAGAGAGCTATGTAGTGTTTGGCATAGTCATGATGACTACATCAGTCAGGACAACAAACATTTGTTTTTAATGGAACACTATTTGCCAGGCATTCTACTGGGGTTACAAAGAAAATCAAGGACATATTAGCATGAGTACTTTCAAAGTGAATAAACAAATACATAAGTAAAGGAAAATTAAATAACCAGAAGGGCTGATGTATAGGCTTTGTATTACACACACGCACACACACACACACACACACACACACACACACACACACACACACACACTGAATCAGCTGGTATTGACCTTGATGTTGCCTGTGATTCTGCTGAGAAAGAACTCATGGAGAAGTTCACAAACAATATCTAGGCATCTGGTTCATCAATCAAGATTGTAATCTCTGTCCTGGCACTAAGGAGTTCTACACCTTTATTTTTCTTGCTTTCAATTACATAGTTTCCATTATGTTCTATTCATGGTATCAGAGAGTATGAGCCCTGTCTGTGGGTATTCTAAAAGAGTACTGGACTCTTTTTCAATCAATCAATCAACATTTATCAAGTGTATAATATGTGCCAGGCACTGTGCTGAGTGTAGGGGTTGCAAAAAGAGGCAAAAGACCTGCCCTCAAGGAGCTTCCAAATCAACTAATATTATTTTGTCAGTGAAAAGGGCAGAGTAGCTGTTAATTCATGCTTCCACCATAGTTTGAGATCAGAAATGCCCACCATGAGAAGACTAGAATTTCTTGCCCTTCATCATCTGATCATTTATTTTCTTGTTCTTTACAGTGTGCTTGGATCCTATGCAGTTTAATCCAAGCAGTCCCCCATAGTTGTGGATACATCTATTGATTGACTAGAAGGTATGAGATGTCTATGTCCCACGTGATACTTGAGAGAACTTAAACTGTCTTCTCAGATTCTCATCTGATTCTTTTGTTGCCATTGCAATTCACTTGAATACTAACAAAGGGGAGAGAAGGAAGAACCAGTTATCAATGACACTGTAGCCTTCCCCAGGAAGTCTGCAAGCAGAATATTGCCTCTGGGAGTTGGGCTTAGGGGTAAGAAAAGGACTTAATTATAGGAAATCTTATTGTCTGCAGTCAAGCACAATTTTTAGTGTTTCAATTGCTACAGATTGTAGCTATGGCAAAATGAAGTTAAATGTATCTTTATAGGGAGTTTTATAGTTATAATTTAGTCAAGGGAAATGGAACTATAAATAGTGTATTGTCAAAATGTTCCGTGGATTATTGTATACATATATTTTCCTTCTGTCTAAATATTAGGTTAAGGCCAAGGAGAAAATATGGGAACTTTTGCCACATCAATTTAATTTTTCTTTCCTCCTTTACACTATGATTAGCACATAGAAATAATTTATAGGAATGGAGTTCTGGGTGTGAGTGAGAAGAGGTAATGATAGGCCATGGCAATGTAAAAAATCTTTAAAATCTTATCATTAATTATGTTAACCAATGACAGCAAGATCTTTATGTAGTACTTTAGGGTTTGCACATCTCCAAAATAAGCATTTTGTCCTCATGACAGCCTTCTGAGGGAGGTGTCACAGATGTTATTATCCCTGTGGTACAGGTGAGGAAATTGAAGGTTTAAGATGCAAGTGACTTACCCAAGGTCACACAATTTGTAAGGATCAGAAAGAGAAACTAATCTCAAGACTTCTCAACTCCAAGCCTAGCATTTTGTCTACTGTGCTTAAAGAGATTTGAACTTGAAGCCAGGGAAATTGGTTAAAATGTTTATTTAGCTACTTAGTGGCCCTGGACACATCATCTTCACTATCCCTAGACATCAGTCTCTTACATGAGATGGCTTGACTAGACATTCTTTAAAGTCTCTTCCAGGTTTAAATCTATGATTATATGACATTGACATCTGGTTCATGCATAACATCAATTGAAGTAGGAGCAGAAAGTTGAGGCAGACCTGATAATTTTGTTACTGTAGGACAGTGATGTCCAACAAACATAAAACAGGGTCACCAAATTGCTCACAAGGATCCCTGCCAGTCTCATAGTGACCTAGAAAACCACAGATTAACATTATCTATATTTATTTTGTCAAGTATATATATTTTTTGTTAAGTATTTCCCAAATACATTTCAATCTTGTTAGAGAGTACTTGAGAGTGTTTGGGCCACATGTCACCTAAAGACCACATGTTTGATACCTCTGCTATAGGGTACCACCCTTTGTCTGCTTTTTTCTTTTTCTTGTCAGATGGAGCTCCAAGACAATCACTCTGACCCGACCTGATCAATTTAGCACATTCTGACTTCATATAAGGAGAGCCAAGAATGATTCAGCATGCAAGACTAAAGAAAGATGATATTAAAACACATAAATGAATTTTTGGCCATGTAGAGATAACCATATTGTGAGAGGGGAAGTAGCAAAGACTTTTAAGTTTAATAAATGGAACTCATCAAGGATAGGTATGTTCACTGGATGAATGAATGAGCAAATGAGTGAGTGATGGACAAATGATTGGATGAATGAATGAAAAAGCATGTTAAGTTCTTAGTTATACCAAGCACTTAAAATAGAAAATAGAAATAGATGCCCAATAAACATATGCTCAATAGATATGTATAAGTGGGTTTTGAAAAAATAGTTGTGTTTTTGTTGTTGTTGTTATTGCCATTCAATTGTGTCTGACTCTTCATAACCACATTTGAGGTTTTCTTGACAAAGATACTGGAATGGTTTTACCATTCCTTCTCCAGCTCATTTCACAGAAGAGGAAACTGTGGCAAATAAGGCTGAATGACTCGTCCAAGATAGTAAGCTGGTACTTGGTACATATATCACTCCATTGCCTATGGTACCTTTTAGCAGGGTGTAGTTTCCTTCTTTACCTCTTTTAATTAGATCTATTTTTGTTTTTGCTTTGTCTGAGATCAGGATTGCTTTTCCTGCCTTTTTTTTTTTTACTTCAGCTGAAGCATAATATATTCTTCTCTAGTCTTTACTCTATTTGTATCTCTCTGCTTTATATGTGTTTCTTACAAATCACATATTGTAGGATTGTGTTTTTTAATCCATGTTGCTGTTTTCATTTTATGGGAGAGTTCATCCCATCCACATTCATAAATATGATTACTAACTATGTCTTTGTCTCCATACTATTTCCTGCCCTATTTATGCTTTCTTTCACCTTTCTCCCTTTTCTTCCTCACTAGTTTTTTTTTTGTACTTCTGACCATCACCTCCCTCAATCTGCCTTCCTTTCTATCAGTACCCCTCCTTTTTCTTCCCCCTTTTACTACTTCTTCACTCCCAACTATTCACCTCCTCCCTTTTCTTCCCCATTCCACCTCCTACTTCCAATATGGTCATATAGGTTTCTATACTCAACTGAGTGTGTATGTTATTCCCTCTTTGAGTGAGATGCAATGAGAGTAAGGTTCAAACAATACTTGTTTCCCTCAGTTTTTCCCCTCTGTTGTAATAGGTCTTTGCAATCTTCAGGTGATGTAATTTACCCTTTTATGCCTCCTCTTTTTTCTTTTACCAGCACAATATGTTTTTTTAACAATTAATTAATATTATTTTTATCATAACATCAAAATCAACTTATACCCAAACCCTCTATCTGTGTATACCCCTTCTAAGTGTCATAATAAAGATACAGTTCTCAAGAGTTACAAGTATCATCTTCCTATGTAGGGATGTAAGTAGTTTAACATTATTGAATGATATTTTTTTTCTTTCTTATTTACCTCTTTATGCTTCTCTTGAAGCATCTTTGAATTTGAAGATTGAATTGTCTGTTCAGTTCTCTTGTTTTTAATCAGGAAATTTGGAGGCCCCCTATTTTTTTGAATGTCCATCTTTTCCCCTGAAAAGTTATGCTAAACTTTTCTGGGTAGCTGATTCTTGGTTGTAATCCAAGGCCTTTTGCCTTCTGGAATTTCATATTCCAAGACCTCTGGTACTTTAATGTTGAAGCTGCTAAATCCTACCTAATCCTGACTGTGGTTCCATGATATTTAAATTGTTTCCTTATGGAAACAATATTTTCTCCTTGACCTGATAATTCCTGAATTTGACTACAATATTCCTTGGGGTTTTTGTTTTGGAATCTCTTTCAGGGGGTGATGAGTGGATTCTTTCAGTGATGATTTTATTTTCTGATTTTAGAACCTCAGGACAATTTTCCTTGATACTATCTTGAAAGATGCTACCCAGGTTCTTTTTTTTATAATGGCTTTTAGGTAGATCAATAATTCTTAAATTATCTCTCCTGGATCTATTTTCCATGTCAGTTGTTTTTTCCAATGAGGTATTTTACATTTTTCTTCCATTTTTATTTTGTTAAAAATTTTGTTTGACTGATTCTTGATGTCTTATAGAGTTATCAGCTTCGATTTGCCTGATTCTAATTTTTAAGCAATTGTTTTTCTCAGTTAGCTTTTGTACTTCCTTTCCATTTGGCCAATTCTACT